>BJCM01211260.1:0-11946 GCA_018326385.1 Flaveria bidentis
TGTATATATGTATGTATATATATGTATACCTATATATACATATATATATACATACATATATACATATATGTATATATGTATGTATATATGTATGTATATATATGTATATGTATATGTATACATATATTTACCTATATATATATGTATGTATATATATGTATATGTATATGTATACATATATATACCTATATATATATTTATGTATATATATATATATACCTATATATATATGTACATATATATACATATATGTATACATATATATGTATTGTATATACATATATATATATAAATATATATATATATAATTTTTTAAAACTTGAAATGAATATGTGGTAAGTATATTATCTTAAATAATTTGCCTAAACAGTGAATAAAATGAAAGAAAGCATGTTGTTACCAAGCTTGAGAGATCTTCGTCAATTTGTCCCTCGCTTTCAAGATAAGATGGGAATTCTCCACCATTTGCCTCAAGTGTCTCTATCATTTTTGTAGAATACAGTATCACTCCAAACCTTACTGGAAGGCTATTCTCAAACAAAGTGACAATCATGTCAACTGTCTGCAAAAGATAGCATGATTAAGATTTAACCCGTCTCAACAGGCTCAAAATGGGTATAATCATAGTTGTCAATAGCAAATAGCGGTAAATAGCGACAAGCCACCTCTATGCTACGTAGCGAATAACGGTAATAGCAACCGCTATTTCGTGTTTAGCGATTAAGTTGGATAATATGTAAAAATGTTTTACATTTAATAAATAAGCATGTTTAGCAATAAAGTAGTAGAAAATCTAAGCAAACACCCCCAAAATAACTAAAACACTCTACTACTAATCATCTAAATCTTATACTACAAAAATAAAATAAAAAAATAAAAATTTCCGCTATGCAATCGCTATCTGCAAATAGCAAGGGAGGGGCACATCGCTACATAGCACGCTATAGCAATCGCTATAGCCGCTATTGACAACAAGGCGCATAATTATAGGTGGCGAAATGGTGGGTCTGACACGTGGAGTAACGGGTCAAAAACAAGAGATTTTATTAAATGTTGAAACAAGTAGAGTCAGATTGATCTGAAATGCTTTTGCCTAATTTTAACACAAAATGATGTATAACACGTGTGTTATATATGATTATGGAAAGCATACTATTACAATAATACTCTAGATATTTGAATAACATGATTTAGTAGGTTATATGCATTAGAAATAACAAATTGAGTAACTTCCAACCCTTGTTTGCTTTTAGCTACTATTCTTAACTTCCATGTTTAGCAAGTGATAAACAAAACACAAAGTCACAAACCAAGTCAATTTGTTCATTTGTTAATGGGTCAAAATAGACAATTCTAGATTTGACCTAACACTTCTAATATAATGAGCATTACCTCAAGTCCACAAATGGAGGCGGGATCCAACACATAGACAGCATGAAACAGGTTCTTACGAATGTAGCGTAATTGTCCGGGGAATACAGGCATTAGAAGCTACAGCAATAAGCTCAAAAATGTTACCCAATAAAAATACATTAAAAATCCTTTTTTGAACCCTTATGAGATTTAAAAGACAAAAATATAAAACAAAAATGAAGTATACCTCATTCAGGTTACTCCGCCACTGCCTATACCTAGCATCCACTTCTAAGTTATTGATATACTGAACATGGTCAGAACGGAAATCAACACGAAATGAACTGGATTCAGGTGGAGGTAGAGTTGACAGAAGCTTCCGAATTGTGCTTGAAGGAATCTAATATATGTCGCATTAATTAAAAGTGCTTTTTAGTATTAATGAAACTGGGCAGAAAATATGACCAAAAAATAAAAAGAAAATTAATTATTTTCAGCAACGATTGAGAAAGAATAAAGAGTTGTTACCTTTAGTTTTGCGTATTGATCGGCTAAAGATAATTCTTGATGGACCATATCAAGCAACCTTTGAAAGAAACAACACTTATTTATAAGATCACATAAGATCATTTGCCTAGAATTAGAGGTAGCAATTGGGCAGGTTTGTTGGCGGGTCAAAATGTATTCGGGTTTGTTGGTATGGCTCAGAACGTGTAGAGTTCGCCTGAAAGGCTTTATGGCCAAACTTTATTCATTTTTATAAATATTCGGCATGTCGAATATGATATAAAATTTTTTACTATATGAGTAAAATGATTCATTTATGCATTTAAAAGAAACACTTTAAGGAAATGGTAAGGTTCTTGTAATGTGACCTGGAGGTCACGGGTTCAAGTTGTGGAAACGACCTCTTGCAAAAATGCAGGGTAAGGATGCGGACATCTGGACAAAAGTGGCCTGACACTCCCAAACCCCGTGCATGCGGGAGCCCCATGCACCAAGTATATCCTTTGCACTTTTGGGCATTTTTGGACCTATTCAACTCCATTTGAGTCATTTTCATTTAAACTATATTTAACTTTATCCATTTTATTGATTAGAATGAAAATATAACCCAAATTGACTCATTCAAAAGTAAATGGACCAATATTGCCACCTCTAATTAGAACTATTGAAGTCTAGGAAGAAGCATTACAGAAAAAGGTCAATATCGTCGATATCTATTAGAGCACCATTTAATGCCATTAAGGACTTGCCAGGTGGGATCATACGTTGGTTTGCAAGTATTTCATCTTTGATTGAATCATTGAGCTGAATATATTATATCAAACAAGAGTAGTTATATTCCAAAACAACATAACATAGTGAAATAGTTAATCAAAAAAAAGAAGAAAAAGAAAAAAATACCTTCACACGAGACAAGTAAGAGACAACACTAGGGAAATTTTGATTAATTTCTTGCATTGAACGCAGAGGGTCTGAAGCATGAACGATCTTTTGTATTGTTTGATGTCCTAAATCTATTGATAACAACAAAAATATAAAAACGACGAACAAGATGCCAAACACAAACTTCTTTGCTTTAAAGAAACCATATGGTTACCTTTTAATTCCCACACATTAAGTGTTTCAGATACTGTTGATGACAAAAGAGAATCCCTGAAAGCCATTATATCAGAGGTTAGTTCTGGTTTCCTTTCCTGCATTAGGTAAAAAAAGGTGTTGATCAGCTACAAACTGTGGAAATATTTATCATCGTTCTATAAAAAAAATTAAGCTTCTCACACAAATTTGTCACAATGGATAATGACTCTTTACTTTTTATTTTTAAATTGATTTGATTAAAAATGGTCCACAATGGAGAGGGAGTAAAAGACTGCATGTTCTTTCACATGTCAGAAAATATATTACTAACTTTATTGTTTAGGAAACATCCCGATTCTACTTGTGAAACAACTTCAGAATTTTATTTTAATTAGTTGGTCAAACATAAGGAAAAAATTTAAGAATGCATACCAGTATTCTAGAGAAGATGAATCCTCTAACTTCTTGACTAAGATCTTCAATGTGAGGATCTTCTAGAGTGACACCTGTATTTTTAATTAAACCATTTAGAGACTATCCCTAAATCTTAACAAACTGAAAATGTAGGTTTCAGATTTAAAAGCATGTTAAGATGCAAATATAATTTCAACCCCAATTGGTATGTTCCGCCTTCTTACTTTTGAAATCATCTTTAATATATTAATTATTTATATATTAAAGAAATAATAAATTTAATAAAAAAAACATTAGCAGGTCAACCACCATAAAATTTACTCATTTGGCACGCCACTTGATCGGACGATCTTACCACCTATACCCAATTACCCATCTTAAAGCATGATGTGTCTTTACACTCTACCCAATATGTTAAGGTTAGCCTCTTTGGTTCATGTACTTTCACCAAGAAAAAAGACAACTGAACACCCATATGTTCCAATTTAACATATCATTTTTGATTGAACAAAGAAAAGAAATGAGTGACTGACAACTAAGTTGGTAATAACAGCAGCTTCACAGTTACCTTTCTTTATTTCACTGTCATCCATGGCCTTATATTCCATGTTCTTTAATGCAAGTTCTACACCATAACCACCCAAATTCAAGGGGTCTCTAGTGCCGATTGCTCCACAATGACCAACTTTTGATTCACAGCCTGAAGGCAACACGGGCCTCACAACATACCTAACCCTCCCCTGTGAACTATTTTAACTTTATCAGCATGCAAATCTATCAGAAACAAGCATCTATAACTTCATAGTTTTCTAGAACACATAACAGCAAACAAAAACGGCGTCATGAATTTAACAGCAGAAAGATGGTAAGACTGCTCTGAACACACATATACTGCAACAAAAACAGCTTTAAAAGTATATCATGGTCTGCGTGTATATGTCAACAGAACATTTTGCATAGATCATATAGGCTAGTTAGGCCAAACGTGCCAAAGACAACATTTAAAATAAACAAAAAGGTGACTAAAGAAAAATAGTAAATTGGTATAAAGGAAAAGATAGTTTCGATTGGACCTCTTTGGCTGCTGCCACCAAGGTCCTGTGAAACTCCTTAAAGCAGTCTGTCCCAAGAGCTCCATATAAGATGGCAATTGGACTCCCAATAGATGAATCCAAGTAGACGTGATCAAACTCGAAAACCTCAGGCTGCTGAAATATATCTCCATCTCTACAATTGTGGATGCCAGTAAGAGCTTGAAATATAGAAATAGAGGTGGCCAAACAGGCCAAAAGAGTTCATTTTGAAACCGCTCTTCTGTAGTACTAGTCGGGTTGACCCGCATACCTTTTTATTCTTATTAAGATTATTATAAACAACTAATGAGTAAATTAGAATAGCACAATAATCAAAATGTTTAGGGGATCGTATGCATTAGAAAAAGACTTCAGACCACCTTTCGACCCACTTGAGCAATTCTCGTTTTAGATAACTTTTTATTTGATCTGTTTTTGAGATAAAACACAACCAATATCGACCCGCACAAGTAAATAAGCCAAAACTGCTACCCTTAGAAGTAAGAACCATCGCCACAAGTTGTGACATGTTTGGAAAGTCCTAGTTTATTTACAAATGCTACCAATTATACATAGCAAATTAAAACGCAAGCTTTTAGACAAGTAAACAGTAAGAAGAACTTACTTATGAGGATGATGAAGCCATGAAAGTAGATCTGGCAGATCAAAAAACAAGGCCCCACCAGTGTCCACCCAACAACATTTTCCCCCAGGACTTCTTGGATTGACACCCACAAGCAAAGAATCACCCTTTTTGTCTTCTCTGCCATCATTTGCTTCAGATATCCCTCCATCGACAAAATTAGTATTTAAATCATCAGATAATGGAAATGAAGAAAGGGATTCTTCTGCTAATTGTTGATAAAGAACTAATCTTGGTGATGAAGATCGAAGAGTAAGAGATAATTCAAACATTGATGCCAGTTGTCCCGACAGAAGTGATTTCCCATAATTAGAAATTTTCTGCAAGCAATCTTTGGCAGTGTAAGGATCAGTATCTCCACTTTCATTGTTTAGCCATGTCTCAATGAACTCCCAGAACAGGTCTTTCCATTCTTTAGAAAGTAATTCCCTATTGAACACAAAATTTATGATACATTAGTCTGCAAGAATTACTAGAAAAAGATATACACAAAGACCACACAGATAAACACACACAGTAATGGTTGTTCCTTGTTTCGATTCGCCTATTTGACCCCTTCCCTTTTAGCTGAGTTTTTTGTTTGGTCCATTTCAGATGAAACACAACCTAAGTTGACCCATTCTTGAGTACATGGGTGATAAGATCACCTCTAGTAAAAAAATTACTTCAAAGTATTAGATGTCTTACATTACTATTTTTACATTCAACGCTATGCAGACAGGTTGCAAGGTTTCATGTGATTCAGTTTGTGCTTAATTTAACTGCATGTAACACTGCCTGGAAATCTGGAAAAATTGCTTCTTGCAAACTTTCCACTTAAACAGAAAGCAAAAAGATAAAAGTAGTGAACTCCTTTAAATGTTTTGAGATGATTGGAGCAGCTTAGCATAGGCCTTCTCAAGTTATTAAATTATTGATCCAACTTTAAAAGTCCATTTTTAGAACATATTTTGCACTGCAAATGCTTTGAAAGACTTATAATTGCTAGCAAATAGTAATTGAAACAAAATCTGATAAAAATTCAATAAGACTACATTTTTTTTGTTTCATCTTCCACTTTTGTGTTTTTTTTTTGTCTTACATTGATCTAACAAAAATTATTTTCAATTTTCATACATACAACAAAGAACAAAGTAAAATTATAGGAGTCGTGTTACTGCATTACATCACCACTGGATGGGTTTGATTACCTTTCAAGTAGGATGCTACTATACATACACCCTCAGACGTCATCATATAGGCTGTATCACTGGTCATACCGGCAGTATAGAAATTATGGTTCGTATGATGCGATAGTATAACACCTCATACAGACCCCTATGACCTATTGTCAACATGTATACAGCATGTATGACTGTATGGCCCATATGATTCATCATAGGTGGGTGTGCCTATAGAAACCCCCCTTCAAGCATGTGTTATCAGCACAATCTTTACCAAGAAATCATCAAATAATAAAGTTTACATTACAAAAAGATGTGAGGTTCAACACACATTCATCAAACAGATCAATATCCAAAGCACTATCTTTAGCAATTACAAAAAAAAGTAACAGAAAAACAACAAAAAACTATATATTTCAACTTACTATCACTTTCTCAAGAACAAAAAGATTAAAGAAAACAAAAAGTAGCATACCCAGCTTCAAGAAGGAGTGAAGTACCAGGCCATTTAGCCCGAAGAGCAACTTGAACATTCTTGGGTCGTTGGGTCTCTGCAGAAACTGAATACCCACAAACTATTATACAAACTGCTACCAAAATCATGACCCGAAACCCGGATCCGATTCGGGTCTCCATCGATTTAATCTTTCTGCTCAATGCCAGTGTGTTCTCCTCAGTGCTGATCACAAATTCACAAGATTCGCAATTCACCTAAAACCCCATTACAGATTCGAGCTTCAATCGCAAGATGGTTTTGTTAGTTGAATTGGGAAGTGGGATTTGGTGTTTTGACTGAAGTCTTTTGTGAAGTGATTAGAGCTCGCTAGGGTTCCACCCAAGATTCTTGTTTTTTGGTCAAATTGACGATTTGTAGGAGAGTTAAGACTTAAGATCGATCGTTTGAGGGTAAACCCTTGGATGGACTTAATTTGTTAAAATACTCGTTGCAAATCTTGAAAGAACACGTCTATAGTTTGACATGGCGTCCGGTCATTGGGTGACAATATATATATATATAATTTTTTTTAAACTATTAGTTATTGTTAGTTGTTAGTATCACCAAGTTGGTAAAATTTACTCATGCCAAAATTTGAACTTTGAACCTTTAAAAGAGACAAAAGTCTCCCATCTCTCCTTTACCCACTAGGTGAAGAGATCATTGGTAGATGACAATATATGATTCCCCTTATTCAATTTTGTTGTTTTTTAGAGTAAGGTTAATAGAAAAAACATATTTAAATATTTTTAGTTACTAAGTTGTTTATATTTAAATATTGCTAATTACTAAGTTGTTTATGAATGTGTATTATGTTTTTTTTGTATATTGTAGTTATCATGTGCTTGTTTAGTTTTACATTTAAATTACTAAATCATCAACTTAAGGTTGTATCAATTGTTGTATTATTAGTTTTAAAAGTTGTAAATACTTTTTGTTTTTTTTTCTTTTAAATTTTAATTTTTAACAATACTTTTACAATTTAACTCTTAAAAATTTTCACTTTCAACTTTGATCACTTATATATTTTTCATCTTTTACAAAATTTCCATTTACATTTTGGTCTACATTTTGAGAGCTAACACGTTGTAACGTGCAATTACGGTTCAACGTTGTTACGCCTATTTTACCCGTTTAACGGCTCTGTCGTAACGTGTGGGCCATAGATACGATCGATTAAGTTATTTTTTTTTTATATTTTACGTTTCACATGTCTGGTTCAACTTCAACTTTTAACGTCTACTTTCCATGTGTTTTATAAAGAATTAAGCGTCTACTTTTCGTTCTTTGATTATGGTGTTATGTCGTTGGTGATACTTGGTATGTTTTTATCTCCCGCTGTAACGCGGGGAACTTAATACTAGTTTAATCCAAAATGTAGAAAAAGTATTGTGTGCTTCACACTTTTCATTTTGTTAAAATTATATAAATATTTAATGATTATATACTTAGGTGTTTGAATAAAATAATACCTAAATGAAATAGTGTTATGTTATAAAATATAAATAACAAATGTGTATATATTAATGTTAATTTAAAGTATAATATAAATAAGATAATACTCAATTAGGATAAATTTATTAAATATGGGAAATTTAAGAACTATTATATATAACAGTTGTATCATATGTTCAAAAAGTTTTATTAAGGGTCTTAAATTTTAAGTAATATGTCTTCATCAAATAGTTTATATAATAGTATAGATTATATATATATATATATATATATAATAGTTTATATATATATATATAATGAAAATAACGAAAAATAAGAAAAAAACATAAAAATATTCCCCTAGTTTCCCTTTTTCAAAAAAATTATAAAAATAAAAAAATTCTCATTTTTTTACGAAATTCATTTTACACATGTGTAATACCGGATTTACACATGTGTGAATTCAGTATTACACATGTGTATAACCATATTTACACATATGTAAACAACAGATTGATGTTTTTTTAAAAAGTATATTAATATGGTAGCCGTTGGAAAGATAAAAAATTATGATTTTTATAGTGAAATCTTTTTGGAAAAATGATGTTATGAAAAAAGTTATGAACGTTTTAAAAAGAAGAAAATGACATGTGATTTGCATATGATAAAAAAATAAGTGGCTCGTATTGGTTCCTAAAGTTCTCACAAAAAGGTGATTCTCAAGATAATATTTATATAAAAATTTTATCATTATTATTATTATTAACATTATTATTATGACAAAAGTATTTAATAATTATATAGAAATTTTTAAATAAGATAATGCTTATTAATAAATTTAAATGCTAATTTAAAGTATTATAAATAATATAGTATACAATGTGGGTAGAGTTATAATAAAAAATATATTTAATCTAAAATTTATAATAATAATTGTGGGCTTGACATGTGTCTCTAGACTTTTTTATTAAATACACTTTATATTATAAGTTTATAACTCTACCCACATTGTATATTATATTATTTATAATACTTTAAATTAACATAACCATTACTTATTTACATAATTACTATATACCTTTATTATTATTATTACTATTATTATTATTATTATTATTATTATTGATAAATTTATAAGTAAATATTATCTTATATGATACTTAACTATAGAATTACTACATAATTTGTATAATAATGATGATGATAATTGATGTGTGAAAATATATAATATTTTATTAAAAAAATATTTTTTACAAATTAGTTTTAAAATTTAGAAATTTCTTAACTAAACTTCACACAAACGGCAAGTGTACCGGTCGTGATATAATAAACTTTAGGTAAATCTGGATATCGAACCTTAGAGACACGTTTGGTGGCTTCCGTTACTAAACCTCTATCGACTTCTAACCTAACTAATTTAATTATTTTAAGTAATTAATATTAATAAACAAAACAATCA
Organism: Flaveria bidentis; assembly: GCA_018326385.1. Lineage (NCBI taxonomy): Eukaryota > Viridiplantae > Streptophyta > Magnoliopsida > Asterales > Asteraceae > Flaveria > Flaveria bidentis. The sequence goes on from BJCM01211260.1 coordinate 9,620, forward strand.
ATTTAACTAAAACTAATTAATCAAAACATGACTGAATAAATAAACAAATAAGAATTCACACTTTGAAACTTGAATACGATCAAATATGTGAAATAACTATCTAGGCAGTGATCCAACTAACATGTAATGACATAAAGGTAATGACTCATATGGCTATCTCTAAAAATACGGATCTAGGGTTAACTAGGTATGTTGCTACTCCCTAAGAAAACCAAAGACACATGTAAGGCACTAGATAGGTTTATTAAAATATCTAATAGAAGATCACCCCTAAGTTTTCTACCATAATATCTTTAAGATTATATTTTCTAACCCTAAGACAAATGACAACTTGATTAAATCCAATTAAATACCCTAAAACACTAACATCGCGAATGAAAGGCAAAACACGCTCTCGCGAAATCTAAACTTAACAAGCAATGTGTAGGAGATTTTAAGTAATATCTATCACCCCTAGGTTATAGATAAGATAGCACATTGAAAATACTATCAAAATTATAGCCAATGATCCTAATATTATCTCTAATCAAAGTTTAAAATAAAAATACACAAAGTAATTAATTTTAATGTGCAAACCCAATTTAGATGTCATGTAATCAATCCAGATTAAACATACACGAGCATGGCAATAATTTTCAAGCATAAAACAATATACACATCCATATTCAATTGAGAGAATAATCAAGTTCTAAGATTAATAGACAAATATATGAAATTAAAACCAAATATTTAATCAAAACATATTAGTTTTCAACCCAACCTACGTAGTATTAAAAAGATTAGCTACTCATAATGTTGAAAAACATTAAGAACAATAGTAAAGATTCAAACATTATAAACATAAACGAGAGAATCGACAAAACAAATAAATAATAAGGAAAATGAATCGAAATCGAATGATTTTCAATGCTTCAATCCTAGTTCTCCAATCTTGCTTTTTGCTTACCGATTGCTCTCTGATCGTACTCAAAACTCCAAGTTTTATCAAAATAATAAAATCTCTAATGTTCTCTTTTTTTCGTGTGTCCCCTTCTTTTGTCGCTCTCTTATACCCATTAATCCTCCTCCTTTTTTTCATGCAGTGTGAATAAAAGAAGCCACCATTCGATACTTTGTGGGCTTGAATCAAATTTTATGCCATTTGTTTTTTTTATTTGGGCCATAGCCACACGTGAACTCTTAAAAATCATATACAAGACTTCAATAGACTTTGACTTTAAATTCCAAAATTAGCATTTGATTTCCACCTACACTCATATTTCGTGAGAATGTGTTAGTATATAAATTCATTTTCTAATTAATAGTAATTATTATAAATAATAAACTAATTTTGTAACAACTAAATGTAATCTTTAATTGCAACATTTTGACTCGTTTATCTTTAAATTCGTGTAAAATTCAAATATGAAATAAGTAGGACTAATATTTAATAAAAAACTAATCTAAGCTATTCAAGATGTAGAGAATATTTATATAAATATGTTTAATTTAGGCTACATCAATAATAATAATCTATATATAATAGCCTAATTCGTCCATAATTGATATATTTCTCCCAATTAAGTATTATCTTATTTATAATACTTTAAATTACTATTAATATATACACATTTACTATTTATATTTTTATAACTTAATACTACTACATTTAGGTATTTTTTATTTAAATACTTAAGCATATAACCAATAAATATTTACATGGTTATAATAATAATAATAATAATAGTAATAGTAATAATAATAATAATAATAAAGTATATCAATGTTTAAAACAGGTCGGAAAGAAGGGTGATAACACCCGACGCATCACTATATATAACAAATAGAAAAAATTATGAGTAGTGATGGTGTAGATTTTTTTAATACTACCCCAACAATTTTTTTCTCCAACCTTATATAAAACCTACTTTTTGTTTTTCTACAAGTCATATTGACTCTTGATATGAAAGAGGCCTCCCACTATAGAGAAAAGATCTAAAGTCTAGGTCCTCTCGATCATCCTCCCTTGAACTTGAACTGGTCAAGAGAGATGAACTCGCACCACAATTTATAACCTTTGAACCGAAAACCCAAACTAGAGTTGGAATTCCAAAACCTAAACCACTCTATTAAGAGCTCCATAACTCATTCAAGGGAAAGTCCACCTGCAGGATCGGTGTTTGTCACTTAAACACAAAGGTTTTCTCTCAAACTCACCTAGAATCACACTCGGGTAAGAATCAATAAGAGTTGATCACAATATGAAAAGTAACTAAGAACACAGAAAGATAATTTTCAAGATACTTTTATATATTGATTCTCAACTCACGATACAAAGACTCTTACAA
>BJCM01211262.1:0-23363 GCA_018326385.1 Flaveria bidentis
GGTGGATTTTTTTTGCAAATAATCAAACTTTTGTGGTTAAACTAAATACCTATAAAAGTTCTTGTACATTAAGTTGTGAATTGTATATTATATATAATTACTCATTACAGCATTTAAGTAACTTTTATAAGTTTTCATATAAATTGAATAAGATTAGTAATAGTAATGAAATAATGAATAATGAAACATACAAAACAAACTAGGTCATTATAATTTTCATTTTCTAATCGTAAACTATATATCTAAAAAAAATAAAAATATCTCATATAATTGTTTGTGTTCCAACTCAAACGCTTGGTTATTTTTTCAAACCATGTCAATCAAATCAAGTTAAGTTGCACTTAGAATAATTGTATAGATGCATAAGTTTGAAATAAAAAGGATTGATGACAATCATTTTCACAGAGAGGATGATACATATTTTTGTGTTGAATAAGTGATTTAAAATAATAATATAATACAAAAATATAACATGCATTATGGTGTGGGAATAAAAATTTTGTACACCCTACACACCTATAGGTATGGATCAAAACTAACCATGAAGGAAAAGCAAGAGGAACATATGTCTATATAAGTAGATACATGTATTGATGGTTCACATGCATCATCGTGCAATGGATACAACACAAGACCAGAATGGTGGGAATGGTGGCGGCAACGAAGGAAGTGATGTTGGCTATGGGGTCGTGGCTAGTCGTGCCATCGAAGGAATATGTAGTGGTGGTGGTGACGGTGGTTTGAGTGAAATCTCTTGTGGTGACAATGAAGGAATCGGTGATTTTGGTCGTGGTGGTGGTACTAGCCACGATGGAACAAAGGGGTCGGAACCATCATGTCTAATGGCTAACAAAATGAGAGGGAGGATGGATGATAACCTTGGTGTACCGCCATTCTTGATCAAACTATACTTAATGGTTGACGATAAAGCAACAAACTCCATCATATCATGGGGCTCGTCTTGCACCACCTTTATCATATCCGCTGAACGAAGGTTTATCTTCGAGATTCTACCTTGCTACTTTAAGACAAGTCGTTTTGATAACTTCATCTGTCAACTCAATAACTATGTAAGTATTGTTTTATTTCTTGATTATATAATGCATGATTAATTTTAGATACTTTTATTGAGAATTTGGTTGTAATTAACCATCTACCATACTAATAATTGTGCTAGAAGTGAGATTATTTAGGTGGTTGTTGTTATTGTTATGATTAACAGTCTAAATTCGGTTTTAAAGGGTTTCAAGAAGAAGGAATGGAATCGACTAGAGTTCGAGCATGAGCACTTTCAAGAAGGGAAATTACACATGTTAAAAAGCATCAAAAGGAAGAAGCAACAATCTAATGTCATTAACAAGCATGGTGTCCCTATAAACGAACTCAAAGAAACATTCGGTAAAGTAAGATTTAACCAAAAACAAATTAGCAACAGAATACGACGATTCAAATTTGACATAGAGAAAACTTTATCAACAATTCAAACTACCATGAAATGCATGATCAACAAGCTTCCATTAACGTTTTGTGAGACGCTAGGGCGAAAAAGAACTTTTCTTGATATTGACATGGGGACTCATTTAGCTGACATCGAGAAAGATTTTCACTCGATCAGTCATCAATTTGAGGCGTTAGGAAGTGATGTTGATTGTTTAACAACATTGATTGACGTGACAGAAAAGGTGATCATCGGATATGGTGGTAGAGGTGGTGAGGGTGGTAACGATCGGGTTGGTGATGGTTGTCGTGTGCCAAAGTTCTTGCACAAACTATATAACATGGTGGCGAAAGAAGAAATCGATGATCATATATCTTGGAAACTCCCTTGTTGTGATAGTTTCATCATTTGGGACATTAACAAGTTTGCAACTAATGTGCTTCCCATGTATTTTAAGCACACAAATTTCAGTAGCTTCAAATCTCAACTCAACATATATGTAAGTATTGAATAGGAAATGCATGTTTTGCCTCTTAAAGTAAACTTATTGGTTGTTAGTTGCACATTTTTTAGTTCTAGTTTGCTTGACATTAATCAAGTTGGAGTTTTCTAGGTGTATGGTTCATGAAGCGATCAAGAGAAAACTATCAACTTACGTGGAAAGCGTGAAAACAGCCTCTAGCTAATCTTATAATTTATAAATTATTTATCTTTTAAACAGTCAAAAGGATGTTTGAGTAAATCATGACCCTATTATTTTTAGTTGATTATACGTAATCAATTTATATCCCTTCATTGATCATGACGAAACTAAGATCCATTTACATATACGTAACTCGTACGAGTTATATATTTGTTGCCCACAATTTTACATTTGTACGCTATAATTACATATACATAACTCATAGTTTTCATAGTTTTTTCATAAGTAATGGTTTACTCATGAAATTTTCCCATCGTTCATAAAGGGTTTTGAAGAGGTATTCTTGTTATTTTCTAAACTTTATTTAATGGTTTCTACTCGAAAAAATAGCGAGTTATATGAACCAAATGACCACTTAACGTATTTTTATTCTTTCTTTTTATGATGTTTCCTTTACAATAATGGCTTCTTTATCTAACTTTCTTTTTTTGATTTGTCATAAAGGGTTTCAAAAAGGTGAGTTGGGAGAAACAGGAATACGCGAATGAATGGTTTCGCAAAGGGAGATATGATTTGTTAGTGAACATTAGGAAGAGAAGCAAAAATATAAGACTAATGGGGCGTGCCCTAATGGAAACATCGATGTTTAGCGACCGGTTGAAAACAATACAACAAGACCAAGAAAATAAGATTGTTTGGTTATCACATTATGAAGAACAAATAAACGCTTACGTAGATGAATTCAAGGAGAGAGTCACTACCATGGCTAACGTTGTTGAGAAAATGATACTGAAAAGTAGTGAAAAACTTGAAAACGTGAAGAAAGCAAAACTTGAAATCGAAAAAAACATCATAGGTAGCTCATCAATCTACTTTTATTTTATTTTAGACATTCTAATAGAAGGTCCTTCTAACTCGCATATTAAACGGGTCAATTCCAACTGCCACTGAAATTGGTTTAAAAAACTAACATAAAACCTGAAGATAAAAAGAGGTAGGTTATCATTAGAACAATTTGTTTATTCAATAAAATTAATACATTCATTATCATTGAATGTCAATAGATAAAATAAAGAAATTTGTGAGTACTAGTTGGCCTATGTTTTGATCAAAACAAGTTTTTACCGGTACATAACAGTAAATTTTGGAACCGCTATGTTACAACACGATCATTTTTATCTCTAACTTAACAACACTGATATGTTATTTGTTGGCAATGTAATAGGTAATGAATCAAGACAAGAACCGGAAGTCAATGAACTCAAGAATACCTCGAGAGAGAACAATAACCTCGAAGGACATTCTTGTTTTTATGATTTAGGGATTGATCCCGAAGTATTAGAAAAGATTATAATGGAAGACCCTTGGTTTGAATGAAACTTCATCTTCATACAAGGATAACTCTTTGATGGATTAGTATTGCTATGCTTTATTTTATCCTATAGTATTTATGTTTTAGGAATATGATTATGCATTGAGTATACATTTGTCTCACAATTGATTAGGGGTATTTGGATTTGTGATTTCAATATAGTAAGTACCATATTTAAAAATCAAAACTAGTTGTCTACATCAGCTTCATACATGTTTTAGAAATCAAATTTAATTTACCCAAAAAGTTGATAACTGGAATTAAAGTAGACGTACATTATCAAGTAGTCATTATTAGTTTTAAAATGAAGTTTCTAATACATCTTTTCATTCAAATTCTCACAACTGTAGTGTAATATCAATGCCCTATGGAAGTATAGAAGAGAGGAAAAGTTCTCTTCAATTATAGCAAATCATGGGTGCTAATCCCTAATTGCTAATTACCATCAAATACATATTAATTTACTGATATACATTATTAGTTAGCCTTTAACTGTTGATAGACACACACACACACACACACTATGACACTAATACTTGATAGCATACATTATTATGAGAAACATGGACACTATACAAAAAAAACAATCTAAAACTGTAACACATACAAATACAAATCGAATAAGAAGCTCATACAGCGGCACCTTGAGCACACGCATACAAACACATACCAATTAAAAGATGACACCGAAGGTTAAGCGTCTCCTAAGAAGTGGTATTTATGGTTGATAGATTAGATTTTGCTTTCGGTATTCGTTAATCTTGATTAAAGTAGATATCAACATACTGTTTATATAAAGGGCATTCACCATTTTTCAAATTAACAAATGTAATGAGAATCTAACAATTAAAACAGTTGGGGAGATACAATGGAAATCTACTACCATTTGAGAATGAAACTTCAACCATAACCAGTGTCTTATTAAAAGAAAATCTAGTCTAAAAATTAAAGAAAGAAGTCAACCAACATGTTTTTGACCAATTATTTTACAAGTAAATTCTCTCGATTTTTAATTCTGTAGAAACCGAAAGTGGACCTCTTAAATAAGTCAAACTTCAGCCATCTATCCAAACTATTCATGTAACTGTGATGATGAATCAGAAACTGAATGTGATTAGCCAATGAACTGCAAGAAAGTAAAGACATCTTGATAATAATATATTTACTACACAAGAAATCTGTTTAATAACGAGAGCAGCCAAAAATGAGAATAAATTTTACGAATAATTTTTTATATACCCCTTAAACTTGCAATATTTAACCAAACAAGAATGAATATATTAAAAATTATGATTTTTGTCCGGTAAATATGATATCTAGAGAATTATTTAAAATTATCCACGAATGACGATTAAAAAAAGCCATTCGGGAAAGCAGAAGCAAATTACTAAAATATGAGTGACTTACATCTCAGATATCAGTCATCTTCACTAGCTTAGTGTAACGAACACGATCATCCCTCCCGGTGTTGCTCTCCAACAGTGCACTTTGTACAAGTTCCTGAATCACAAAATATTAAGATTTAAGACTCATGAATTTACCTGTAACAATCAACTAGACATAGCAGGTTCTTATTGAAACCAGTAGATTATTTGTAGGGATGTTAAAAACTTAAAATGGACACCTGCAAACAATTGTCTTTTCTTTAAAGAAATTTATAAAATAATTACTGTGTTAAATATCACTACAAAAGTTCAATATTACAATAACAATTTTTGGTTTTTCTATTACACTTCAGGCAACTTTGAACATATTTGACATTTTTTTCGTTTTAGAAGTTTTCTGTCACCCAATTAACCACTTAGGGGAAAAAAAAAACTATAACTCAAATTGACCCATTTACCCATAATGGATCGAAATTGCCAACTAAAAGGAGTGCTAAACATGAAATATCACCTTGACATCCCTGTGAGACATGCAGTTTCCCAATGCATGCAGGATCAACCGTAAATCTTCAACCTGCAAATACATATGAATTGCAAGGTATTCAAACATCGTTTTTTCACATAAAAAGGTGGTGAATATTAATAATTAATTCAACTTACCCTGATGTAGCCCACTCGATTGCGGTCAAAAAACCTAAAAGCCTAACAAAGAAGCAAGTGCACATATAAATCTCAGATATACTATATTATTTAAAAAAAAGTAAAGTAAATAGTTCACTAGAATGACATTTTATAGATAACATGCCTGCAGAAGTTTCTTGTCAATAGTAACTTTAGATTCTTTCTTCTTCGTTTCCACCTTTTGGTCTTCTTTTTTCTCCAAATTCACAGCTGTCTTAACACTCTCATCTTGCTCACCTTTGACTTTTTCATCTACTTCTTCAGACTTCACATCCTTTTCAACTTTAACCACTTCAGTTTTCTCCTGTAAAAAAACCAAAAAACAAATCACCAAACATAAATATGTACATTTTAGAGCATCTGCAATGGAGCTCTCCCAGACGTCTGTGGTCAACAAGTACTCCAAGCGAAAGTCCATTGGACATCCACAAATGAAAGGAACGGCCTTCTTCGAGAGGAGGGTGGTGTTCATGGGATTCGGCAGGTGGCCGACATGGAGGTCTGTGGCCCTTGATCAGTTGCGGATGCTCTTAAAACAGACGACGACCATTTAATAAAAATATGAATTTTAGGTTCCTTATTTAATTAGAACAACAAACACTTGCCTCATTTCCTGTATCAGCCATGTTTTCATCTTCTTCAGGTTCTTCTTCAGGATCTTCTTCAGGTTCTTCTTCAGGATCTTCTTCAGGTTCTTCTTCAGGATCTTCTTCTGGTTCTTCTTCTTCTGGTTCTTCAAAATCTTCTTCTATTAATTCATCTTCTGATTTGGTGTTCTCCACATTATCATCAATAACCATGTTGTCATCCTGAACAGATTTTTCATCCTGAACGGTTTTTTCATCCACAGGACCACCATCATGCAATGTTTCGGTTTTAACAGGTGTGCTTTTGACAGTGGCATCATCAGTTTTTTGACGTTTAGGGGATGATTTTAGAGCGGATGATGTTTTCTCTGTTTCCTTCTTATCAGAGACTTCTTCTCTTTGTCTCTTCTTTTGGTTCCTTTTACCCACGAACTTGATCCTTAGTTTCTATGAAACAGAAAGAGTAAGAAACAGTAGTCATGTATGAAATTAAACAAAAAATATCGCATTGCTAACAAATACCTACCTGAAGAAATGTTAATATCCGAGAACCCATTTGAAATTGAAGCATTTCATAGAATGTTTCCGCAAACACAGATAGCTGCCAAAGTTTAAAATCAGTTAACAACTACACAGAATAAACAATAAATTAAACTGACATACCTCGAATGTTGATTCTTCAATATCTTTATCAGTATAATCCAAGAGCGAGTCCAGTGAAAGTGACAATGAACGCAGCTGTTTCAGAAATGTGACAATTAACTCATGTTAACATTACACAACTATATCAATAAGCATTTCGTGATACACATACAATACAAAATAATATTAAAAAAGAACAAGAAAAAAAATACTTTTGAATTCTTGCTCCCTTTTGCCTGGAGGATCAACCCCGGATGTCTAGGTGGCTCGTCAACCTTTTTCTTATCTTTTAACTCTTTACCCTTAGTTTCAGTTTTAACATCTTTGTCTTTTTTCTCTTTTCCATCCTTCAGTTTCTCATTGTTATCAGGACCACCCTTCACCTTAGCTTTCTTCTCTTCCTTCACTTGAATCTTCTCAGCTTTCTTCTCTTCCTTCACTTGAATCTTCTCACTTTTATTTCCAGTTTCATTTAAACCACCAACACTCTGTGGGACTGCCCCAGATATCGACTCATTGTTCTCTGATTTCACTTCACTTACAGTTTGCTCTCCAATTGTTGACCCTGCTTCATTTTCCTTGACTAATTCATCCTTGTTATTGGCAACCTTAGCCGCTACCTTTTTCTTAGTAACCTTTTTTATTATTTTCTTTTTAACAACAGTTTTCTCGCTTGAGCCAACCACTTCTTCAGTTTTCGTCTTATCCTCAGAACACTCAGGTTCTTTAACATCATCTTCTTTCTTGACAGTTTTCACCGCTGGAGTCTTTTTAACAACTTTCTTCTTGGTAGGAGTTTTAGCAGTCAAAGAAGTACAAGACAACTCAACATCTTCATCAACAACCCCCATGTCTGTATCATTTTGTTTGGGTGCATTTTCATCTTTTTCAGGAACAGCCTTCTTTTTAATAACTTTTCTGATAATCTTCTTTTTTCCACTAGCAACAGCATTGCCTGTCTGATTCTTTTTCCCAGAAATGCTCACATCATTAACTGCCTCATTATCATCTTTCTTCTCAGTAACAATCGTATCCCTATCTTTCTTCTCAGTTACGGTTTTGTCCCCATTTTTCTTCTCAGTTACACTTTCGTGCCCATCTTTCTTCTCATTTACAGTTTTGTTCTCATCTTTCTTCTCAGTTATGGTTTTGTCTTGATCTTTCTTCTCTGTTGCGGCTTTGTCCCCGTCTTTTCCAGCCTCATTTGCTTTCACTTTAGTGCCAGCTTTTCCTTTTTCATTAAGTTTTGACCCTGATCCAGCCTCTTTTTTCTTTTCCGTTTTTTCGACCTTATCCGAATCTTTTTTCTTCTCGCCATCCTCTTTTTTCTTTTCGGTTTTTTCAACCTTATCAGTATCTTTTTTCTTCTCGCCCTCTTTATCTGTGCAGAAACAACAGAAATCAACCGAAGTTACAACAATAACCTCAAGCAGAGATAGCGCCCTTCCAAGTCATTACCTTTTGAGATTTCTTTCTTTTCGCGCGATTTCTACACACAAATAAAAACAATATATTAGAGAAAAAAATTACCAGAAAGGCTCTAAGATTTATCATGTTTCCTATTTATAATTAGTGAGTAACTTAATTTTATTTTCTTTGTATACCTCTCTTTTCAGAGCTTGCAACCGTTCTCGCTCTGCAACTGCCTTCTTGTGGGCAAGCCACTGATCTTTCCACACATCTATTGAGGGTAAGCAATCAGTTAAGTCAGGAATATACAGTACAGTGATTTCCTTATGGCTAAAAAGTCCATCATTCCCAATTCTGTCATAGTGAATCTGCATATGTCAAAACAATTAATTTAATAACAGAATGAAAACCAACATGTAAGAATGCAACAATAAGTTACCTCAAGAAATGGATTCCACTTTCGGCAGTTCTTTAAGTCAAGTCCAGTGAGCTCTTTAGCATACCTAAAGATTATAATTTAAGTTTAGATGTCACATGTGATGCATAAAGACAAAATCATAAAATTGAGCATAAATGAAAAAACCTTAAAACGGTTTGAACTAAAACAGATCTATCTACTGAAGGATCACTGCCATCAATAGCGTCCCATGAACCACCAATTGCCATGAAGGAACTCCCGTCTTTAAGAAGAGCAAACCTAAGCATATTACATAGATGGGGGATACGATCCTCATAACTTCTATCAGATGATAATTCCTCCCAAGCATTATGACTAAGTCCACTCATTAGTAACAACTGAATCAAGCAAGTAAAAGAGACCCAATATGAATGATATTTTGTACACCGCCAAAAAGAATCAAGCCCGCAATTACTTCGAGTTCAAGCTATCTACCTTTGCATTCCATCGAGTGGTTCCACTTGCCAAATTTACATGATTATTAGTTAATGTTTTCGTAGATGCTGATTCATGCTCACTTGGGGTTTCCTCTTGAATAAAATCATGTTCAAAACTGTTCAACAGCATCAAAATCGTTAATATGTGTATTAAATTATAATCCTTCCCAACTCTAAACCAGAAAAGGTTCAGAACATTGTTAGTCTATCATCACAATATTGTATTAATGTTGATTACTTTTAGTTTAAACCAAGTGCCTTGTTATCAATTTATGAAAATATCATATGAGGTAACAATCAAAAGAATGAAATATAAGTGAACAAGAAAAAAACAAAACAAAATATGAGCAATCATACCTAACAGGGGTATTGAAAGGGATATTCAGGTCCTCCCTTGACCAATTAACAACCACCTGAAACAAATTCTCAATCAATACAATGACTAGATAATCCATGGACAGATAATCCCTCTCATAGTCCACCAAATTAGATGAATAGAGGAGATCAAAAATCATAATAACCACATACCTTGGAACATTCTGCTGAAACGTATAGCCTAGGGTAACGTTTATCCATGGACAGATAATCCCTCTCATAGTCCACCAAATTAGATGAATAAACCTGCAAGATATAATATTTAAATTGCCAATAATGTGTGACAAAGAAGCGGCCATTCAAATGTATTGACCAAACGAAATTAGAAAAATCACGGTATGTTCAAAGAACTCAATATATTGCGAAACTATAGGAGAAAGTCTTCATCTTTCAAAAGATAATGAACTTGAAGCAACTCTACATCCATCTTCATCAAGCTCTACCAACAACCACCTTAGATCACCAAAAAGGCGACGACTGCACATCTCAACAAGGATTCAACAGATGTTGACTAGAAGACCAATAAAGAACAGTAGAAGAGAACCAAACTCATGGCAGATGGGAGAACAATAATCCCAGGAATTGCACAATAGGTGAGAGAAAAAGAGCGGAAGTGAAGACACATAGCAAACACACGTAAAATGATGGTCAAAAGGTAGTAATCCTCAGTAAAAGAAAAGCCAACTGGATGAATTGGAGATCGCCATAGTCAACAAGAAAAGGTCTGATATGGTGTTTTACCTTGCAGACATATTCTCTTCGTTTTTCTTTACCAGGTGAATGACGCCTTCAGTATGACAGAACACCAAGTTAGTTAAGAAGGCTGCAATACAGACTAGCAGCTATACATAGAGAACTATAAGTAAGCAACAAATTCCACCTAGGTGATTCTCGTCTTGAAGACTTCCCAGGCTTTGTTGATGTGGAACGCCCTCTGTCCCTAGATATCCTTGGTGGGGTCCGATCCCGCTTAATTTCTCGTTCTCTTTCCATATCCCGTCTTTCCAAGATTCTTTCTCGTTCCCTCCTACGCTCACGTTCTCGTTCACGTTCTCGTTCCCGTTCTCGCTCCCGTTGTCTTTCACGTTCACGTTCACGTTCACGATCCCGCTCACGTTCTCGTAAAATTTCCCTACGACGATCTTCCTCTCTTCGTTCGATTTCCCGAGCATATGCCACGTCATCTTTACGATCATCAAGCCTAGAATAACCCGCACGTTCCAGAATGCTACCTGGATAATCTGATTCCAGGGATATGCCATGTAGACTCTTTCCTGAAACATATGCCCTGCCAGGTGGCAAGCTAACTCCGTACCCAGGATTAGCAGAACCATGAGCATACATGAGATCTTCCACTTCTCTCCTTGGAGCAGACCCTAGAATAGATGGTGCATGTTGTGTACCACTTATCATTGATAAAGAATGAAGATCAGCATCAACTCTTCCACCATATGGCAAAAGTTCTTGACCCGCGTGACGAACAGTAGCTGATCTTGCTGCTAGATAATCAGTAGCTCTGCCAGAAACCGGTTTGCTACTTAGTGTTACAAGATATTATTAACTTATTAATGCTTACTTCAAGAGTTCATCTTGTGAAGTTGTTGACATCAGTATTTAGTACATCTATTGTACCCCGTTCATCACCGATCACAACTTATGAACGAATAAACGTGCATTATATTAAAGTATTACATAAAGAATAAATAAATGGTAAAAAAAATAAGTATACCTAGAACTCCCATCTACAGAAACAGATTGAAGCGACGGAGCCTGTAGTAATTCTTGTCGTAATGCTGCCGCCGCATCTAAACGATCATAAATATCAGTCTGCCCAGAAATGTTACATGCTGGGTTAAATATATATAATTTGGTGTACAACTTAAAATAATAAAAAAAGATTAAAAGCTATAACAATTACTAATAGATCGAAAAACCTTATGATGACGACCAAAGGCAACTGAATCAGCAAATCGACCAGTTGAATCACTTTGTAAATCTCTCCCTGAATATGCACTTGTATATTTCTGACTAGCTGCTGGGTAGTCCCCAGATGTGTATTTTGGTGAGTCTTGCATAGTGGACCCATAGCCACTTCGACCTTCAAGAACAGATGAACCAGCTCCTTTGACACTAGTAGCTGGAACCTGCATAGAAGGCATTAAAGTTTACATACATTAAAGTACCATACCCATGAAAAGATATCCATACCAAAAAAGGATTTATAATAATGTTCATCATGCATGTTAAACATAGATTAAAACCCATTTCACTAATCATAAAGTTAACTGACCTGTAAAGCACTACTGTGTGCTGTTGAACCATACACTGGAGTATACTGACCCCCATAATGAGCTCCAGCGGATGGATGGCTACCTAACAAGGCTGAATGCCTTGACAGCTGAGAGGCACCATCAGGCTTTTACAAAACAGCAATGAAAGTCAGAAAGAGAAAGCTTTTCCTTCTTTGAAGAAAAATCATTCAAGCTTTATTTCAACAAGGATGTTACTTCTTTCATCAATAATATAAAACGTTAAAAGAAAATTTAAAAGGCCTGCAAGTTGAAATATCAGACTAACCATTTTCCAATAAATGCTACTGTAATGAACTTTGCTTCTTCAATCATAATATGGTTTATAAAACTTATTAAAAGCATGGTTCCACAAATCATAACACTCAGTTTCCAGAAAACTATATGAAGATTATTCTCGAATCTAAAGCAAAAAGAAAACGTCCTGACAGCATTGATTTACAACAAATACTGTAAACAAAACGTTGGGCTTTAAATTTGAAAGCAGCTAATCATCTATGTTTTACCTAATAAATCTGGTGAACGTTCATTCCAAAAATAACAATAAATGTATCTTATTGATAGATGAAATCAACCATATGACAAAAAAGTAGATTTATATTAAAAAAACGTGATTCTTGAAAATTACTACTTAAAGTTATTCTTGAACGTATTAAAGCTTGGGCTGTTTCAATTAAATTCTTGAAAATTACCACTTAAAACAGCAACCCATATTAGAAAGAGGTTTTCTTGTCTTTCTTCTTGATACATATGACTTCTGATATCAATGTGAAGGTAAAAGTAAGTGTAACATAACCTAAGCTAAAATAACAAGCTTACATTTTGACCGAAAGCAGATTGACCAGAGTAGGGCTGTGACTTCGGCTGTTGCTGCTGTCCATAAGCACCACTCCCTCTTGAAGAATACATGTTATTTTCACAAGAACTGTGAATTCAAACACCCTATAATATATTTTGAACACATTAGTTATAAAGAAAGAAAAAGAATCCACATATTACTATAAACTGATCACTTTGATCACAAATAAACCCATTCGTATACAAAATTAGGGCTTTCGGCAATGAATTAGAACAAAACAGAATCAGTATATGCATATGGTTCCACTACCAAACACTAAATTTTATGCCCCCAAATCGAACCTACGGCTGAAAAATATGTAAGAAATCTGTGGGTACCTTTAAGCCGATTTGAATAAAGATCGCAAGTTCAGCAATCGAACACAAATAGTTGAATCGAACACAATAGAAACCAAATTGGGGAAAATCAGAAGCCCTAATTTCTTTTATAGTGGTTTAATTGGAGCGAATTTATTCGGCCCTTTCAATATTGGGCCTATTTTGGTTTAGAAATAAAATGGCATGTTACTTTTGTGATTGTACTAGTCACACTACTCACTAGTGTTCTCATGAGTTTTGAATAATGTAGTTTTAGATAAAAGATTTTATATTGAAAGTGTATGGAATAACTAATAAGCAATTGGTATGTATATAGATTTTTTTATAATTATATTAAACAGAAAACAATTAACAGTTGTTTAATATTTAATTGGTGGGTTTTGATCGCATGTTGGTAACAAGTATGTGTGACGGTATATTTAATACATATAAATTAACATTATTGTAAATATATATATATATATATATATATATATATAATATTACGGGTTGATTATAAGTGAAACTTATATCAAGACGTGAATAAAAATAAGCACGTCGCATTGTTGTATATGAAATTTTATAAAACATTGTTCAAAAGTAATAAGAGAAAAAAATGAAATATTTTAGAAAAAAAAATTAATATTTTTATAACATTGATTTTAAAGAGTTAGTGTATTTTGTTTAAATAACTTGTACCGCTAAGATTAAAAGGGAAAAAAAGTAATCTAAACGAAGACAGTTGGATGCCTACGAAGTTCAGTCCCGGGTGGGCTCACCGATTCAATAAGCAATTTGAGATATTCTTTTACATGTTCGCCCTATATATATATATATATACATATATATATATATACATGTATATATATATACATGTATATATACATATACATGTATATATACATAGGTTGGTTAGTTTGGTTACTAGAAACAATGGTTGATTAAAAGCGGTTAATCATAAGTTTTGAACACACTTAATCCAATATAATTTCAACTAAAGCTCAAATTGTACATTTGATGAAATAAATGATTAGCAATTCTGTATTGATTTTAATTTACAAATGATATTGAGTAACAACTAATATTTGTAACAAACTTAATGGATCTTTTATGTACATATAACGTGTTTTTTTTTTCACGTTCAGAAGATCTTGTTACTTATAAATTTAAGAGATTCGTCAATACCATCTAACAGTGAAGCT
The DNA here is from genome assembly GCA_018326385.1 of Flaveria bidentis. Lineage (NCBI taxonomy): Eukaryota > Viridiplantae > Streptophyta > Magnoliopsida > Asterales > Asteraceae > Flaveria > Flaveria bidentis. The sequence goes on from BJCM01211262.1 coordinate 14,094, forward strand.
TGTGTTTGGCACAAATTCTGAAAAGATTATAGGAGGAAAGTTGTAGAAGAAAGATTCGAATTTTATGCATATGCTTTAAGGGAATATTAAAGCTAAATATCCCCACCCCATGAAGTTTAGAAAACATAGCATTCCTAAAAGTTATAAATGGACGAATGACATAATGTTCTAGTGATATCATGTATAATATATAACATTTCCTTATAAATGATGCGAGTTCAACTCATTACAAAAGGATATGTTAGGTGAAATCAAGTGTTGTAAACAATTATTATTAAAAAGAAAACTGTTTAGGAGGAGGCGTCATATAATTTTCAAATGTGAAAGTCATGAGTTCAAGTTTTAATTCATGCAATATATTTCAGATGAACTAAATGTTTTACCACAATGGACCATCGGACGATGAGTTTTCCTTGTAATAGGTGGAGGGGGGGGGGTTGACTTGGTGGCGGCACGGTCTGTGTTGGCAGGACGTTGATGACCTTTTGCCTGTAAAATTTAACCAAGGTGGATGAGCTTAGCATTAAATAATAGTTATAAAATTAACTTGATGTCGTTAAAAAAAGAAGAAAATAACAATTATAAATGATAGTTTAATTGTTGGTTTTATTAATTTAGTTATTTACACATACAGACATAATTTAATCACAAGAATCACAAGTTGATTTTTCAATTGATTTGATTATTTCGGTTATGATTTAATTATCTGGTTTTTCTATCTAGTTACATAGTTTAGTGGGTAACAAGCGAAGAATAATGATGCATGGGCAACACAACAAAGTTCAAAACTCCAACGAACATTCAATGTTAATGATAGAAAAAAGAAAACGTGGGGGGAGAGTTGTATTTATACAACAACCTAAAGGTCATTTTAAAACTAAATAAACATATTTTTTAGATAACAAAATAATAATAATCATTATTCAGGTCGAACCAAATTTATATTCACGTGTCACGTATTAAACTAATTAAACACACTTTTAGGTTAGCTGTTTGACAATTTCTGAATGATTAAATGCTAAATCAATAAGAGGTCTAAATCATTAAGTGTTGAACCATTAAAAGATAATATATCGTTTAACTATTTAAAGTCAAATGTTTGACCAATTCAGATAATGTATTAACAATTCAGTATTAGACATCTTAACCATTCAGCATCAATATAATACTTGACCATTCAAAAGTAAATGTCTTAACCATTCAGACATGTGTTCGCGAAACAAACAGTTTGAACCATTAAGTGTTGAACTATTCAGACATCTGAACCATTAAGAGTTTATCAAACAACCCATAAATTACTCTTCATTATGTATGTAACTAATTAGTATTTTCTCTGTGCATCATGATTTATATTTTAGTTTTAAAAGAGTGTATCTATGTTTTATCTTTACTTTTTTTAACATCAATACTTTTATATTTTTTAAGACATTTTTTATAAATGTTCATTTTTAACTTTGCCCCCTGCTTTTCATATTTTAGAAATTTTTCGTTTTACGTTTTGGTTTAAATTTTACGATTTAACACGCCGCAACACACACATGTGATTCAATGTTATATGCCTGCTTGATCTCGTTTAACTGCTCCATCAAAACGTGCGGGTCCTAAATGACTTGGTTATTGTTTTTAGTGTTTTATATTTCACGTGTGGGATTTGACGTTTTTATGTTTACTTTCTGTTTGTTTTTTTTTCTTTTCTAATATGAGTTTTGTGTTGATGATCACTAATAGCAGTATGACATTAATGTTATTTGACACGATTTTATATCTCACCATAACAATAAGAGATTAATAGTAATTGTTATGTAATTTTCAGTTGAATCGCGCATGTGATTAAATAGCTCAATGGACTTGGACTTTTCATAGTCACGATTATTTTAATGTCATACCAAAGCTATCAATGTCGAAAGCAAAACAAGTAGAGTCAATGTGTTATAACTTTTTTTAGTATTATATTTCGTTTTATATACGCATCCGTGTAAAAATATCTTTTTTATTTTTGTGCATAGTAAAATAATAACAAAGAGGAACACATGTTATTTATTGACTTACTGGTGCATCCTTGTCGATTTTTATCAAAATTTTGTTAAAATGAAAAATAATAATTTGTTTTTAAGTTAACTACAAAATAATAATAATTTTATAAATCATATTTTATTCGCATCATATACGAGTCTCTAACCTCATTAATTATCATAATACAACTTGTTATTTCAAGTGAGACATGTTTTTAACATTTGACTAATAATTATCTATAAGTTCTAATAAACCAATATTTTTTTTTGTCATTTGTCATATTTTTAATCCATATTTTTGTCACCTGTTATTTTTTAAACATCTAAAAATAATTTTTCCTTCAAAAGGGTATTATAGTAATTTAAATATTCATACAAATTTCTCTCTTTTATTATAATAAAATCTTATTAATTGTTATGTTTCTCTCTCTTATCTAATTTTTATAAAAAATCAAACTATCTTTTTTCAGAATAGATTTTATGAAGTAAATTAGAAATCACATCTTTTAATCAAAATCTAAAACACTAATCATTTTTAAACAAAATATTTTAAGTCGTTTTATTTTTTAAAAAAATTATAAACATGTGAAATATTTTAAATCAATCTTATTAAAATAACCAGAATGATTACAAACCAATTTTTTTTAAAAACAAGATTTTTATAAAATTTATTTTTTATAATAAATATTAATGCGAATGTTTAGAAATAAAACTTTTTACATAAGAGAGTTAAAAATTGATATAATTTCTTTATTTCTTGAACTAAAGTATATACAACTTTAATTATATTTTACATTAAAATATTATACTTAAAGCAACTATTTATAAGTAATTAACATAATATTTTATCTTCAAACATGATTTTATAATACATAAGTTTTTATTAATAATAATTTAATATTTTATTTATTTAGTTCGTGTATTACACGAGTACTAACCTAGTTATATATATATATAAAAGTTTATTAAATGATGCTCAAAACACACCTACAAAATCACAACTGTAGAGGAAAAATACAAGAAAAACAAGAAACCAATTGCTACTAAAAATAACATGTCAGGTGGTTGAAATACTGAAAATGATCAACTTCATCTTGATTACAAACAAAGAATGGGAGTGCCCAGGGATCTCAATTGGTATCAATGATTAAATTTCAATTTCCAATGTTTTTATAACTATGTAATGACATATTAGCAACTTCCTAATGTTTATTGTTAATGTCATATGTTAGTGGGCTGTCAGAACAATTTTGGTTTAGATTATGTATGAATTTGATAGAAAAACAGACGAAAAAAACCCTACATATGTATATGTATGAATCTAATATATAAACATACACTGAACAAAAAAAGGTAAACTAACCACTAAACTACTAAAGTAAAAACTCAAAGGGTAAACCATTCAATTACTAAGCATTTAGTATAATCGATATTAAGGTGAGAACTAGGTTATTAAATTTAAACTTTCGCATACTTGAAGAACTCCATTTGTTATCTAATCACATTTTGTATATTTGGCATGATTATTAAGAACTATACACAAGTTTACTAAATACAATCTGATAAACTACATAACAAAAATGAAAATTAATATTATGTGTCATAACATTTTCAAATATAGCTTTTGTCACTGATGATTTTACTATACGTAACATTTCAAACAATTGTTAAAAAGTAACACACATGAGTGTATACAAATATTTTATAAAGACATTTAAAAGAACACACAAGTGAGTATTAGCCTATATTAGACATGTGAATGCATACACACGTATATGGGTAGCCTTTAAAGTTTATTAAATTAATAAGTTGTACACTAAATAACAAGAGTTGCGTCTAACCAGTAAGAACGCACGAAAAATGATTATATTCCTACGGTATAAATAATATAAACATCAATGCTCAATATATTGGGAGGGGGGGAGTTTTGTCGCATATACCAGTTAAACAAATCTTGTGATCACACTCACACTCATTAAAAAATATAAATGATATACAGAACCTGGTTAGTTTTACATTAAAATAAAAATACACAAAGCTAACGGGGGTAGATACCATCAGCCATTACACACTTTTTGCTCAAATTTTCGCATATGGGCAACTCCCGTTTTCACTGTGGTTGTGGTCACGAAACATGGGCAACACCCTTTTTTACGGTTACAGGGCTGGTGCTTTACTTCATTAGTTGCTCAGGTGGCAATCACACTCCCATTTTACAGACTCATTACATATGAACTCGAATAAAACATTTAATACCCACGTATAAAACCTACATATAATAGATCAATGTAAATCAGTTGTGATGTAAATTATATGTCAAAATATAAACAACGTAAGGAGAAAAAAAACACTAGTTCGTTGGAATTTTGACAAGTGTGGCATCAAATAATCATCGAGATTCGTACTTTTTATCACCTCCAAGATCAACGCGACCAAAAAAATCTCCAAAAAGCTTCAAACAGAAAAACCTTATTCAACTCCCACCTCCTAACACTCGTCCTCTGTTTTCTCATTGGCCAACCCTCACTATTTTATTCACCAAAAGTGCATCATCTCTGTGCTCAAAGCACCCAAAAAGAAAACGAAATTAGTTGCAGTTATATTATACATGTGTGGTGATTGAAAAAGGCACCAGAAACAACCAATCACAGCCCCACATCTCAAAAAGTTGAGACATTTCGAAAGCACTTTCTTTACATCTCTCATATAGCATACGCTTTAATCGATCTCTGTGTACATGGTTACCTTACTCGTCGTTTTCAGCATCGATTTATGCGAATTTGATGATGAATCATTGATGTAACTTCAAGATTCGTGATATGAAGGTACTGTGCAGGTGGGTTTGTGTTTTCATCACCTATTTGCTCGATTCTAGCTACGATCATATCATCTTGGGGGTTTATTGAAGATGGGTGTTTGTGGTTTTCAATGGAGGTTTCGATTTTGATTTGTGTGTGAAGAATCTAGGGTTTTTTTAAATTAATCTTTGGGGTTGACGATAGTTGCAAGATTCTCTTGATTTCAGACTCAACGCCACCCCTTTTCGAATCAGTGCTTTTTATCTAGAGATTCATCTTTATTTTTGCACATTATGACCCAAGATCATTAAAGGGTCAATATTACTTCCTGTTATACAAATTATGGATTCGAGTTTTCTCCATGATCAAGCTTTGAGCTTTGCTCCAAAACGACACGCTATATCGTTCCAATCGAGTGCCTTTGATTGCACAAGTGAGATGATCATGATGGGGGATTACTATAGGATGAATAATACAGCAGGCATGGTGTTTTCTGGTAATTCTGGTATGGTGAACAGTGGTTCATCAGGATATGCTCCAATTGGGAATTCATGTGCTTCTGGTGTTTCGGACTCGGTTCCAGGGTTGAAGCATGATGCAGGCCTGACGGTCGAGTGGTCTGCCGAAGAACAGCAGAAGTTGGAAGAAGGGATTTCTATGTAGGTATCTTGTTCCAAGTTTATATTATGTGTTGTATACGTTCTATGTCATTTTAGATCTACTGTTCTTGTGGTATACTGTTTTTCTAATGTTATTGTGCTCATATTAAAAGTCTACAATCCAGTTTTCGTGAATCTTTTGGGAGGCGATGAGGCAGTATATTCCTAGAATTATTGGATCAAATTGAAATACTGTTATTAGATTTCTTTTGGGTGACACTTAGTGTAGGTTTACTTTAGGGGATGTTGGATCTCTGTGTCTTGAAACTGATTATCTTATTACTGACGCTTAATCGCAATAGTTAGTGTTTAGTGTTTGGAGGAAGCATATTCTGCTTTTGATAAGCACTTTTTGATAATCAGTTATACAGGTTCATACTAGCTGTAAGCATGTAACATCATCTGTTATCGAAGGTAAAATAAAATCACCTAATTATCCTAACCTAATTCAAGATATGTTTACTCCTGTCTCAAATGACATATTTCCTCTCACAAAATCATCTTTTTGGTCATATATTGTATTAATATTTTAGTTAATCAGAATCTGCCAAACACTCAAATATTTGTTACAACTTCAAACACACAAACAGTATATCCTATAGCCCCTTTTATTGCAACTGGTTATCTGATTAGTTAATCAATATGACAATCACTTTTGAAACACACATACCAATACTCGTATCAGTTGTTTATTTTCTTACCCATGAATGGTCATTTATTAGCTTCTTTAATGAATATATGTAGGTATGCAGATGAACCCAACATCATGAAGTATATCAAGATTGCTGCTACATTGCGTGATAAAACTGTTCGTGATGTTGCCTTGAGGTGTAGGTGGCTGATGGTAAGCTTGTTTCTCAATTATCCTGAACCTCCATAGCACTTTTATTTGCTACTGATATAATGTTTTCTATTCAAGACTTCAGTTTTAATAGATTTAGTAATGTTTCTCAAAACAAGTGCAATAATGTTCTTTATGTGACGTCCCAAAATGAATGCAATAATAATAACTTCTTTGTCGATATCGAGTGGTATTATAGATATTTAGCTGTCACCGTTTCATTATCTAAACATTTCAAATTGGCATTCATTTTGGGAATAAAGGGTGGATCGTTTTCCCTGTTTTTGTTATTAGCACACAGGCTTTCCAACCCGAACAGACCCACTTTGAACCACCCCCACCCCTCCAAAAAAAAAAAAAGAAGCGCTTCTTTTTTGGAAAATACACGCTTCACAGTTATACGTAAACTAGGAATAGCTACAGGTAGAATTCACCTAAGTACAATGACGTCTTCAGAAGATCAATGCTAATCCTGATTAAAGCGTGGCTGTTCAGCTGAAAATGATTACCTACAATAACTAAATAGATGTTTTGCTAATGGTTAACATTATTTTTTTGGGAGACTAACCAGAACACAAGTGTAATTTGAAATATGAAAAGTTAAATTTGACCATTATTAATCATCCTCATTTAAATGCTTACCGATATGAAATATATGGTAGAGTAAAAGAAGAAAACAAGATGAGCTCAAGTTGGGGAGAAAGTTAAAAGACAAGAAGGTATGCCTATGTAACCATAGTAAGCCTTTTTTTTCTTTTCAAAAGGGTACTTTCGTCTATTTGGCCTGGCAAACTTGTATGATTATTTTACAAGGTTGACCATCAAATTTCAGTTTTCTTCACAACTATTCTAACTGGTCTTTAAATTAAGAGTTATTTCCAGCTCATGTCATGGGTGATTTTATTCGATAAAGTGAACATGTAAAGCTGAGGCATTACTACATATTATATGAGTACACAAATTTATTATTTAAGTGATTAAAATGTCCTCAAATATCAGCATTGTGATTTTCCTGTTACAACAGGACAAACTGGTTGAATTAGCATCAAAGCCAATTATATCATCAGGTTCAGCCATGAATGTAGCTCCATTTTTTGTTACCATGAATAATCGGATCCAGAGTGGTGGTGTTCCCTTGGATGGTTAGTATATTGTGGCTCCATTTTCCGTTACCATGATTTCTGTTCAAGCATATGATTGGCTTGTTTTGTTTCACATACTGTGATTGATTATAGTATGTGAAATTATAGGAAAATCAGGAGATCACTGACCAGGGGCCCAGTAATTAATTAGAGGGTGGTCGGATGTTTTAGAAAATTCATTGATGAACAACTTGCAGAAAACATTTTAATTGATAAAATAAATTGTCACATATAAAACAACACGCAAGAATATCTTTTTCTAATTAATCTATCTATAAGTTATTCAAAATATTATACTTCAAGCATATCTAAACACTGTCTCCTGTGTCCTGTTCCATTAAATCTGAATATCTGGTTTCGATCACTTGATAGCATATAACCAGTTTCTAAACACCCATCAAAATACCACAGATTGAAGGTCTTGATGATTCTGTTAAAAGACACTGATTTCCCTTTGTTTGATGCAGCATTAAGCGTCTCCACAAGGCATCTTCTGGAACAAAACAGTCAAGTTCTTGGTCAGATCTCGGCTAACATTTCTTCGCTAAAGGCAAGTGTTTTGAATTCATTATGCTTAATCAACTTATTCTGGAAGCTAACATTTTGTTACATAACATCTAACTTCAGCTGCAGGAGAATGTCACCCTTTTTAGTCACGCAAAGAACAATATAACCGCCATCTTAAACGAGTACGCTGGACATTCATTAAACTTTTACTTGGTCCATTCATTAAACTTTTACTCACATGCAATTATTAACTTGATCAATGCTAAAAGTTGGGCCTTTTTATTGAAACAAATTCATCGGCTGTTTATTTTAACTCTGTTTTAAAATTCTTGCAGCATGAGATACCTTCCAGGTCCGCCACTGCCTGTATCGTTAAACACAGATCTTGTTAATACCATTCTGCCCACTACAAGCCAGGTAACTAATACTACCGGAAGTCAACTGTCTGACAGTTGACTTTGACTTCCCATATTCAAAAATCTTTTGGGTGATCAGATGATTAAACGGTTGTTGCTTCTTGATGATAACAGACGATGACGTTTTGCTCAACAAGCAGAATGCATCTTAAGCAAGAACCAGATTATTGAGTTGGAGACCTTTTGGTTATAAGTATAGGATTAAAAATTGTGTAAATTATATATCGATTGACCCATTTGGGCTTATTCTATATACCTGTAGTGGTTGACCATTCGTGTCCAAGTCAACCATACAAAAAATTGTAGAATGATGCCATTTTTGGAAAGCTAAGATCATTGATTGGCATGGCCCTCATTTCTTGCAACATCTTGAAAGATTTGGTTTCTGTTTCTGTTTATGTTTCATATTACTTTTGACATGTCAAATATTGTCAAAGTAGGGAAATACCATCTTCTCAAGTTTAGTTTATAAACGAGTTGAGTAAGAACTCGTCCAAGTTTTGAGTTCAACTCGTGTAAAGGAGCTCGGGCTCGGCTCGGTTAGAGCTTAATGTCTAAAGCTCGAGCTTAACTTGTGCATAATATTTACGCTTGAGATCATCTCATTTGTTATATATAAATTATTATATTATTTTATATGTATTATTTAACTGATTTTTATAATGGTTATATATAGAAGGGTGGGAGTTGGGTGTGATAGCAAAACTATTTGTATTTAAATGATGTTAAATTAGGTGTGGTGTAGAATTAGGAGTAAACGTGAGTTTATGCTCTAAAATAAGATATATATATATATATATATATATATATAGAATTGTATTATTATAATAAAAATATTACATATATATATATATATATATATATATATATATATATATATATATATATATATATA
>BJCM01211263.1:0-15502 GCA_018326385.1 Flaveria bidentis
AATGTCCCAATCACATCTCTCAGTCGCACGGCTGGTCCATTAGCATGGCTCAGTCGTACGACTGAGTCTCATTCGCATATGCTCCTGCGAATGACCCAGTTTCATGTGTTTACAACATATTAGGTGTATTACATTAAGCCTAGACTATTCGACAAGCGACGGACACACTATATATGACTATATATGCTCCAACAGAGCTAAAATCAAAGCATATGGTATGGATTTATGGGTTTTAGAGAAGAAAGAGAAAGGTGAGGGCATGTGTGTAGAGACCGTTTGGTTTGAAAGAATGAAATAGAATGGAATGAAATGGAATTGAGAATAATATAATTTTTAAGTAAAATTATGGTTGAATAGGTAATAAAATGTAAAACCAATGGAATGTTTCACCTCAAATTCTTTTGGTTGTGAGATTTCAAATTCCATCTCTAGGTAGAAGGATTTTGAAATTCCGCAACCAAAGGAATTTGAGGTGAAATATTCCCTTGGGTTTTATATTTAATTACTCATTTAAACATAATTTTACTTGAAAATTATACTAGTTTTTAATACCATTCCAACCAACCGCCCCCTTAGTAAGCGATAGTCGGGTATGGCCATGAAAGAATAATAGGCAATGGAAGAATAATAGGCGATGGACGGATGTCGGCTATGGAGATGGAGGCCGGAAAGATCTCATGATCAGAATTGGCTGATAGAGTTGTTTACGAGGTATGTAAACAAGAGTCCATCATTTTAGTTTTTAAATATTAATTGTCTTTTTTTTATGTGTGATCATATCACAAGTTTAGTCTTCAAGTTTGTTAAAAACTAACCGTCATTAATGATGACCAAACTTATAAGCAACTCATACAAATGTTTGGATTAAGTTTTCTATTAGATGAAAAAATGGTTTCTTTCTTTCCTCTACATAGGAAAATGGAATAAGAAAGTAGCACAAGTTGTTCAAAACAAATTATCCTTCTCTTTTGTTCTTGTCAATTTGACGAGGGACTTTTTCCCTCCACTTTTTTAATTCCTTGACAAGAGTTTATTTTATATATGTATTTATTTGTTTCTCATTTTACTTAGTTGTTATTATTATTATTTTCTTCGGATATTTCAACAACAATTGGGCAATGATCAAAGGGCATATCAGAATCCATGCATTCAGGCTGAGAACAAAAAGAAGCTACGGATAGTGATTTCTGTCTTTGAATTAGTGTAAGGAAGCAAGAATAAAGTAAGATAACAACAAAATAAACAACAAAGAAAAAGGTCTTAACAAGAAAGATAAAAAAATGACAACAAGAACGAAAGAAAAATAAGAAAATGCAGCAAGAAAGAAAGAACACAATAAGTATGAAACAAGTAATAAGCAAGAACAACAAGAAGCAAGATTAAATCAAGTCAAATAAAAAGATTACTAAGATCAAGAGCAAGATTCACAAGTTCAAGACAAAGACCAACAAAGGGGCAAGTACGAAAAAAAGAGTATGCAAGAAAACATAGCAGAGAACACAAGTAACAACGTCATAATACCAATCCGTGAGTAAGGTAAAGTGTCCATACAATCTCTAAAATTGATTAAATCAAACTACAGCACGTCGGTGATTTTAATGGAGACAATTTCATAGACATATGGTCTTAAGGTGGCAATTGATTTTGTAACAACAACAATAATATATGACAAGAAGGTTCAGAAGAATTTTTGCTACAAGTTGCACAATGCTCGAACGCAAAGAAGATTCGCTTAATGTTTGGTAACTAGAAAATGATCTAGCTCAGAAACCATGTCTACAAAAGCTAAGGACCGAGCTAAAGAACTTATAAATAAAATAGAAAGAAATCATGATTTATTTTGTAGGTAAGTTGAGCCGCAAAAGAGTCAAGTTTAGAAGTCTTGATTCTAATCATAAGGATAAGATAGTTGTAAGAAAATTGCTACATTCGGTTTTAAGAAGTTACTACTGATAGTAGCACTTATAATATTTGTAGCGCGAGTTGTATTATGAAGTTGACAAAATGCAATTTGAGGAAGCAAGGTGAAGAATAAAAGGCTTGAGATTAACTACTCAAAAGTCAAAATACGAAGATAACCGATATTCCTGTGAATAACACTCAGGTTGAGTTTCAAAACAAAGAATGGAATTAGTTATGATCTTGAAAAGAATAGTTTTGAAAGACGTGAAATTTGAAGGAGGGTTAAAAATGTTTTTTGGTATATTATTTAATTGTTTGGTATGGTATTTTTGATGGTAGGAAATCGGGTTACACAAGGGAACAGTGGTTTCCAACCTAAAATATGTTTTCTTGTTTTTCAAGAGCCTTGTTTAGTGAAAATAGGGAAATTGTGCTTCATGGTTTCATGTATGATTTTCGCAAGCAATACTTCCAGAGTTTTTTTCATACCTCCTATGCTTCACATTTGACCTCTTTCTTCATCTTCACAACTTCACCTAAACTAGATAACATTGGCCCATTAGCGAACTAACACTAACTCAATATACTTACCAACCAGTAAACCATAACAAACACCAAATTAGGCTATAAAGACACAAAGCTTCATCACATTACACTTTACAAACCACCAAGTACAAAAGTGGCATAAACCAACCAAAATTACACATCCATAGTAAGTGTCAAAACTTGCAATATTAGGTTATAATAATATGAACCATAATCAGAAACCCTTGCTACACCACCAAGTGTTACAATGACTCCACTGGTGTTGAACCCAATGCCTTAATGTTAGAACAACTACTACCCTCCATCACCAAAGAAGAACTAAACCCCATCATACCACTCCCCAAATCAAACTCCAACACATGATCTTCCAACTGATAAGCCCCTATAATCAAACCACCATTCATCCCCAAACCCCCATCTACAAACCCTAAACACATCACTGAATCACCCACTTCCACCATCAAATTCCGCCGGAGTATCTTCCACTTTATCAATTCACTCTGCAACACCAGCTCAATCTCCGGCACCGTCGCCGGAGACCTGAAACACACCCCGAACGGCGCCACCGGAGACACCACCGTCATGTTCATCGCACCAGCAGCTGCAAGATAAGCTTTTGTGAAGATCCCGTAAAGGTTGCTTTTCATGACGGTGTACGGTACGGTGGAGCTGATTTCTACAGCTCCGATTGGGTCTACTCCGGCCAATCTCCGGCCGTTGATTTTGATTGAATTAACGGTTATGTGATAATGCCCTTGTGATTCTGCATCATGGGTCGGAATCAACGGTGTGTAAGATAAAGATTTGGGGATTCTGACGCCGGCGCCGGTGCCGGAAGTTATGAATCCCTCCGACGACGATAAACAAACGGTGAACTTTCTGGGGATGTTGAAATTGTTAACCATCTGTGTATGAAACGCGAGTTTTGATCTTCCGAGACCCAACACACCTTTTGCTCCGGCGACGAGGCCGTTGACCAAAGACTCCGGCGAACACGAGAGCAAGAACCGATCAACCGTCGCCGGTGACCCCAAACCATCAAAGGTGAGTACATCCTCCGCTAGATCTCCAAAACTGGCGTCTCCGGTGATGGGGTTTTGTTGATGAACATCACAAACAGTGGGACTGTGAGGAGATCTTGTTCGATCTCCGGATCTCGCCATCGAACACTGTATCGACCCATGGTTGATGAAGCTTCGAGAGGATGAAGATGGTGGACATTTGAGCCATAGCGATTGACCGGAGAGATGGACGACGAGTGTGGTCGGAAGTTGAGGGGTTCCGACGAGCAATTGGGTGGTGTATTGATGGGATTTGGGGTCTTTGGTGAGATTGAGAAGAAACCCTTGATTGATTTGGGTTGTTTTTGCAGGTGGTAGGTGGTTGATAGTGAGGAGAAAGAGGATGATCAGAGGTTGAAGATGAAGATGAGAAGCCATGGGAGATTGCGGTGGTGATACGCGGCGGAAGGCAGGTGTGATTTTAAGCAGAAGTCACATGTGAAAAAGGAGTAAAAAAGGATGTAGATAATGTGCTGTTGTGGGTGGATATTATTTTATTGTTTTTTTATTGACCCAGATCTTAGTCCTTTTTTTTTTAATTTTGTGGGTGGATATTATTTTATGAGTGTTATTAGTGACGCAGATCAGAGTCACCGCTCTTATCCTTTTGTTTTTATATATCACTAGATTAATATTCGATAGATTAATATTCGATGTATTACACGAATAAATAAATTAATAAATAACTAGTAATAAAAATTTATAAATTATAAAATCATATTTGAAGATAAAATATAATTATAATTACATATAAATTACTATTTCAAGTAAATAAATAATAGATATGTTATAGACAGATTATAGTTAATAATAAACACGAAAAGTTACAGTACGATATTTTAATATAAGATATGTATAAAATTATATATACGTACTTGTTCAAGTGATAAAACAATTATGCTATTTTTAAATCTTTTACCTAAATAGTTTTATTTTTAAATATTTGTTTTAAGATTTTATTATAAAAGTTTATTGTTTATAAAAATCTTGTTTATTAAAAACTCAAGTTTCCAATTATTCTGGTTGATTTAATAAACTACTTTTAGAAAATTCCGTATTTTTTATAATTATTTTAAAAAATGACTAATTTAAAATATTTTGTTTCAAAAGGTTCAATGTTTTAGAAAATATATGAATTTAAATTTTCTTAATAAAATTTATTTTTAAAAACATAGTTTGATTTTTTTAAAAATATAGATGAGAGAGAAAAATATATCAATTAATCAAATTAGTTTTTATAAAGAGAGAGAAATTATTTGAGTTTTTAAATTATTTTAATACCCTTTTAGAGGAAAAATAAAATGAGAATACTTAGACTAATAACAAGTGTCAAAAAGATGGTTTAAAATATGACAAGTGGCAAAAAAACTTTCTTTTATTAATATTTATAGATTATAGATTATTGATTTTACTCTTGAGGTGATGGTAATAAATATAAATTATGCATAGTAAAAGAAAGAGTTTAAATATAAAGTTTTTTAAAACTAAAAAAATATAATAAGTATAAGATTTTGACATGTATCTTTTTTTAATCAAAATTACATTGGGGTAAAATTGTTAATGTTCTTACTTCTCAAGTTTCATCTTTTTTTAAACAATTATAACTTTTACATACGACATTATATTTATAAAAAAATTACACTATAAAAACAAGCATTTTTTTTTCTTTAAAACGCTTATAGTTTTGATATAAAAAAACATAGTTTTATTTTAAGTCATTGTATAATTTTGTCAGATTATTGTATAATATTCTGAATTTATGAGGATTACACAATTATCTTATTAGAAATAGACAATTAACTTGAAAAATAAAAAAATTATATTTCTTATTGTTGTGTAATTCGAAAGTTAATATTTTAAGAAACATAATGTATAATATAATAGTCAACATTAGACGCAATGAGTAACACTATGACCAGTACCAGACTCGATTATTAGCAATATATATAATGATATGCTTGACAAATATTACACAATAACATTATTTGAATAAAATAATGAATTGAAAAACATAAAAGATTATATTTTTAGCTTTGTGTTATTTGAAAATCATCATTTTGAAAAACACAATGTAAAACACAATAGTTAACATTAGATACAATATGTAACATAATGACCAACATTAGACTAGATAATTAGCAACAAACACAATGAGTTGCTTGAGGAGTATTACATAATGATCTGATCAGTATTATACAATGAACTGGAAAAAACGCAAAAAAGTACATTTTTAGTATTGTATAATTTGAAAATCACCATTTTAGCAAACAACAAAAACAATACCACCAACACCACCAACACAACCACCAACAACAACACCAACAACGACGACGACGATGACGAAAGACGACGATGATGACGAATGACGACGACAACAACAACCATAACAAAAACACCAGCACCAACAACAAAACGAACACCAGCCCCACCAATAGCAACAACAACAACAGTAGTAACAACAACAATAGTAACAACAACAAAAACAATAGCAGCAACAACAACAATAACAACAACAGCAACAACAACAACAACACAATAACAAAAACAACAACAACAACAACAACAACACCAACAGCACTATCACCAGCACTAGCACCAACACCAATACCAGCACCAACACCAACAACACCAACACCAACAACAACACTAGCAACATATTATTTAATATGTTTCAAATATTAACTACAATAATAATAACGACAATATTTTTTATTCTATTAGTTAAAATTAAATTGTGTGTTTTTGTAATATTAATATATTTGTAATAATTTAAGAGTGACGTAGTGTTAGTAATAACACAATATTTTATATTTGATAATAGTTTCGAGTAAATTATGCTTTTAGTCCCTTTGGTTGGTGGTTATAACGCTTTTAATGCAATAATTTAAAAACATCCAATTTAACTACTATGATTTAAAATCTATCTCAATCAAGTCCAATGCACTAACTACAATCCATATTCTTTATTAAATTTATGTAAAATTACTAATATATCCTTGTATCTAAATTAATATTTTATTAAAAATAATATAAAACTAAAATATTAACTAACTATATAAATTCCTAAATCTACACACCTAATAAAGCAATTTAGATGGCCTGAAACCACCACCAAACCTTCGACCTCATCATCGACCACCCTTGCACCGGTCACCATCATGTCATTAGCAACACCATCACCATAACCATTGGCACCAAATATCTTCTCTTTGTAACCATCACACTTCCGTCACACAACCACCATCACCATCTATGCACCTCAGCCACCACCTACACCACACAACCATCTCATCCACCCAACTTCATTATATGATCTTCCCTCCCTCCCCCATATCCTTCTCTATACCTTAACCCCCTCCATTTTCACCCACCCTTCAACCTTACACGCCACCTTTCCTTCAACATATACCACCACTACCACATAATAATCAGTGCTATCTCCATCCACTTTGTTCATTTGCTTGTTTTTAGAGAGAAAGTGAAAGGTAGAGAAGAAAAGGGGGAGGGATAGGCCTCAAATTCTATTTGATTTGGGGAAACTGGTCTAATTCATAAAGAAATCTTGAAGATGAAGATGAAAGTGATGGATATGGTGACTTTGCGGGAGAAGATAATAATGGTGATGGTTGTGGTGACTTCACCAGAGTAGATGGTGGTGGTGGTGGCTAGGGTTAGTTTGGCGGTAGATAAAAGTTGCTAGATAAGAAGAAAGATACGAAGTGTAAAGAGAGGCGTCGAGGGAGACAAGTGTAGAGAGAGATAAAGATGAGATGAGAAGAGAGAGGTCATTCATTTATTCTTCATGTGGGTCTTAAATGATTTTATACATTTGTATTATAATAACTCTTTCAGTTCAAGGGTATTTTAGTATATTGAACAAAAATTAATGGCAAAATTGGATTGAGTTAGTGGTTTGGATTTGATTGAGACAAATTTTAAACCATAGTGGCTAAATTAGACATTGTAAAAATATTGGATTATAGCGTTATAATCACTAAACCACAGACACTAAAAGCATAATTTACTCAAAAGTTTTTATTCGAAAGCTTTTAAACTATTTGTTTTAGTTAATATCCATGATCTATCAAATACCATAACTACAATAATTTTATCATGATGGAACGATAACAAATCGTTAAAGTATGTGTAGAAATCAATGAAAGTCCGAGTGTCTACATTATTAAACTCACAAAGCCAAAATAACCCAAAAACTATTATTATGACGTTCTCGTATATGCTTAAAATCAAATCACGACGAAACACGAATCTGGTCGCCAGTGGTTATATAGATTGAAAAAGAAAACCTCCTTTATTTGTAGTGGATGAACCTTTTTAATTGCCATTAATCAGTAATATGTAATGATCATATCACTTTGCGCTATTTTGATAAGATAATAGCACATGAGAAAATTACCAAACTAATAATTTGACTCGCTAACATTACAAAAACAATAATTGAAGTTTTTCATATATGGTCCTATCAATAAAGAAATACAAAAAAAGACAATAAAACGTGGGCTTTTTTGATAAAGTCTTGTTAGTTTTCCAAAAAGAAATACTAAGGTTGTATCATCTAAGGAGTTGGGGAAAAATCTCACCTAAAAAGAATTAAAAGAAAATAAGATGTAAATCCTCCGATCTATAAGTTCCGGTCAAGATGGGTGCAAGTTCTTATAAGTTCGGATTAGAATAAGCTTCAAGTTAGGAATAGAGGTGTTCAAAAACCCGGTTTTGGCAACCAATTCAGTAAAAAAATCGAAATCAGGTTGGAGCCCAAACCAGCCAAACCAAACAATTTAGGTTGGTTTGTAGGTTTCCTCTTTTAAACAGGTTTCTAACCTGGTCTAATTTCAAACCGGTTCCAAATCGGTTTTCAAACTAGTTCCAAATCGGTTTCCAAACCAGTTACAAATAGGTTTCCAAACCAGTTTTCAAACAATTATTTAAATTTTTATGTCGCTTGAATTGTTTCTATGGTTTTTATATTATATATTTCACTTTGATTTTAAATTGTGTACTTAATTTGAAATTGTATACTTTATTTTTAAAAACAATTATGTAATGTTTCTAATTTTATATGTTTAACTTTTACAAGTAAAAATATGTAACTGCATCTTATAAGTTTATTTAATTTATACAATTAATATGTAACATTCATCTTATAAATTTATTTAATTTTACAATTAATATTTTATTTAATTTATAACGCTTTAAAAAAACTGAACTGATTTAGACTCGAGCCGGTTTTCAAACTGACTCAAACTGGTTTTCAAACCGACTCAAACTAGTTTTATTAGTTTGGATTTTTTAAAGTCCAAACTAGTTTATAACCTGAATCAGTTTGAGAACAAATCGGTTTTGAAAAAAAACACGAATTTTACACCACTAGTAAAGATGAACCAAAAACTTAATATATTTCATTGCTCGTTTAATAGTTAAACACATAAAAAGATTCCCTCCATTAAACACCTAGAACTGTTAAGTAAGCATCATGAGTCATGACTTCTTACAACTCAACAAATACATGTATTGAATATTATGGTTGCTCTCAATGAAACATGTTTAATTAATAAAAGTCTTTATTTAAACAACTTAAACCTAAGAACATTAAAAGTAGGTTCTTGACAATCAAAAAATTAAAAAATAAAAATAAAAAGAGAAATAACATTTTTTTCGGGCACTTAACCATTTGAGTTCACGAACGAAATTTATATTAAATTTCTATAATAATTTCAAACTAATAAAGTAATCTCACTCCTTTTCGCTATTAAAAGATGCTCACGTGCACCGAATACTACGTGCATTCTAGTCATTTTCCCCGCACCATTGCATAAAACCCTATCATCTACTTAAGTTGATCTTTTCTCCATTTCCAAAACACCATAGCCATGGTGATATGCAATGAGATTTCATAACAACGGAGTCACACTTCTTAGACAACTACTAACCCTAGACGAAGGTTTCATTGTTAATCTAGAAAGGTAATTTCCTTTTCTTTCATGTTTTGTTATCTATACCTAATACATCCACTACAATCACAGGGATCAAGATGTGGATCTTTTTTTTATTTGTTGTCATTGTATTTTACTAAATACATTTGTGTTTTTCAAAAGGTGTTGCTATACATACCACCTCTTACACTATTTTTACTTGTTATATTTTTACCCTTTAGTTTTTAGTTACTACGATTCAAACCTCTTTGTATTCTTTTATTTATTTTTGTCTTTTAGTTATCTATTATTGTATTAATAGTTAATAATAATAGTGTCTTTATATTATGTTAACCTAATAATACAAATTATATATACGTACATTAAAATTAAACATCCATAAACTGCGTATATATTTTATTAGTTTTAGTGAACAATTAAAAGTGCTTATTGTTTTTAAAAAAGAATTTAAAATTGTGAATTAGATATTGATCAGTTCTTAATTAGAGTTAATAGGATATTAGAAAAGTGAACATGTGGAGGAAAACAAATCTTGCATGAATATGTTATAAAAAAGGTTTAAATATCGTTTCTCACATACACACATTGTGTTCAACGAAAACAAAAATTAACGTTCATCATTCATTTCTTCACAATTTAATCAATTTTAACCAAATTCCTTCGTTTCTTCACAATTTAATCAATTTTAACCAAATTCCACGGTTTAATAACTGAAGTAATATTAAAATTGTGTGCTACAACATACACCAAAACATTGATATGTATTATGCATATATTGTTGACACATGCTTATTTTTATTTATGTTTTTAAATAACTTTTATTAAAAATCAAACTTGATCAATACATGCTTAGTTTTATTCATGTTTAAATAAAAGTTTAATATAAATTTGTGTCGGATGTATATAACATTTTTAATCTTTTTTACTTTATGTCATGATTCGATGTATAGTTTGCTCAAACTTGAACTAGTGTCTAGCTCACCAGGCTTACCAAATACATATTTAACACCTAAATTGATTACACCTTTTATTAAGAAACACAATACTTTTTATCAAGTTTAAATACTGATTAAAACGCTCAATTGTTTTGTACATATTATGAAATTCTCCCCGCACCTCCCGAACGAATTCCACTAGTTTATTTAAATTCCAAAACACAATATTTTTATCGTCCGCTAAAAATGTTTTTAGGTGTTTAAGGAAAGTGACTTTCTAAAACAATTCTTATTTTAAAAAAGGTTTTCATTTTTTTTTAATTTCTTTTATTTTTTTACAAGAATGTGACCCCATTAAGAGAGAATATCACAAATAAAAGGAATAGTGAGAATATTTTTAGGTTTTTAAGGGGAGAAGATGACAAGTTTTAAAATGATTTTTCTTGAGGTGTATGACAAGCAGAAGGAGGAGGTAAGAATAGCCCATCCCTTTTCGAAAATGATTATGAAAAATATATTGTTGAAACAATGTCTTTGTGTACATTTATTATATAAACATAATGATAATAACAAATTACATAAAAAATTACATAAATAACATGAAATGACATAAACCATAACATAATCTTGAAAATTATTAAACAAAATGACCTGATATGTTAAATATAATAAACTGATGTATTTGACATAACGATAAAAATGCTCTTCACTTTAAAAATAATATAAATACACATGTCAAACCTAAAGCTTTTCTTAGCTTTTTTTAGATTATATATATTTACTATAACTGTACCCTAAAGTTAAAGCAAAATAAGACTCAAGAAAGTTAATGAATTTGATTATTTAGTGAGAAAAATATAGATACATGTTTTTCCTAGTTTATGTGCTCAAATGTAAAAGTCTTTCATTTCTTACACATGTGTAATGTAATGGTTGAATGAAATATAATATGTGGTTGATGCTTATTAATGTTTAATTATTTCATATTATTATTGTGTTAAGTACAATTCATATGTATGAACTTCTTATATAGGTTTGAGGTTGTTGTACATAGTTCTTAGTCAATAGTGATTAAGAAATGCGTTCAACCTAGTTGGGTGAGTATTCATGCTAATGGACCATACTTATGGACCATACTTATGGACCATACGCATGAATATATCATGCTTATGAACCAGTCGCATGACTGAACCAGATGACTGGATCAGTCGTATGATTGAGACATACGATTAACTCAGTCGCACGACTGAACATTCAGTCGTGTGTATGACTCAGTTGCATGATTCAGTCTCACGACTGAACCATGCTAATGGTTCAGTCGTATGAATGTAAACTACAAACCTATAAATACCACTTAATTCGTGAAAAAACATAACAATTGAAAACACTTCATAACTTATCGAAACACTTGAAACACCCTAGCCGTCCAGAACGTCCAAGACAGTCAATCCAACTTCAAAGTTCGTTCTTGATCGATTCCTACTCATTCTTAACATTTAGTTCATTCTTATATCGATCGGGTTAAGGTTCTCACTGATTGGATCGCCATCAAATAGGATTCCGCACTATTTGATCTGGTCTCACACAGAATCTGTTAGTATTCCATACATACACGGTCCTGACAAGTGGTATCAGAGCTTTGGCTCTTGATTTTGCGTGGATTCGATTAGTTTTGGTGTTAAAACTCACGTTTTAATTCAAAATAGTCACCACGTTGGTTCTAAAGGTGTTTTCAACGTTTGCATGCATTAAAGTTTAGTTTTTTTATCATACGACAGATTAGGGTTTCTAGGAAAATCGTGTTTTGTGTCAAAGTGTCAAATTTTTCGATTTTTCAAAAACATCAGCCTTCAATCGCATGATTGGTCCAGTCGCATGATTGAACTCAATCGTATACTCCATCCGCACGACTGAACTGAGTCGCATCCTTCATTTGCACGACTAAACAACTCTAGTCGTTTGATTCCAATCGTCTTATTCATACGCACCACTGAATCCAATCGCACGATTGAATTCATTTGCACCCTTCAGTCGCATGAGTGACCCATACTAATTGTCCATTCGCATGAGTGAAACTGTCCTGTTCTAAAAGTACAAAGTTTAAAGCAATGGAAGATCAATTTGCTGCCTTTACTGCCGGAAAGGACTCTTGCATCCAAAACCTTCTGCTTCTGGAGAATGAGATTGGAAATCATAATAAACTGCCAAAGTTGTTAACGTTAGATGATTATCCTCAGTGGAAACAACGGTTTGAAATTTATTTAAATGGAGTTGATCCCAATCTTTGGACATCCATTGAGACTGGCTACACGGTACCAGTTAGTGCTAATGGAGTCAAGTTAACATTGGGAGGAATGAGTGAAGCATAAAAGATTCTATTCAATGCTGAAAAGAAAGTATATGCTCTATTGACTCAATCGATACCGAAAGACATCTTTCATCAGTTCTCTGAGAACAAGCATGCGAAAAAGTTATGGGAAGCATTGGAGAAGAGATATGATGGAAACGCAACTCTCAAGGCACTGAAGGATAAAGCTCTCAAGAAGGAATTTGATAATTTCTCCTCGATAAGGAATGAGAGCTTGGATGACATTATTGACAGGTTCTACCATCTGATGAGTGAGTTGCACACTCATGGTGTGACAACGTCAATGGAAGATAAAGTTTCAAGCTTTGCTTACGGCTTTCCGGATAAATGGGATTCATTTGTGTCCAACCTAAGACAGAACGACATCCTTGTGACTTTAGACATAAATGATTTTATCTTGAAGTTAAGAGAGGAAGAATTGAGAATGAAATACAAGTCGAAGAAATGATCTTATGTCCAGAATCCTTCACTTTACAACTCAGTTCTAACTCCAGGTGTTTCAGGAGAACCGTTACAAACAACTTTCGTGTCTAGTTCTTCTGCTCCTTCCCAAACCAGTATCTAAGGAACCGAAATGTCAAGGTCATCTAGTACCCAATATATAGTTTTTGAAGCAAATACAACAAAGTTGAAGACCGAGAATCTCGGTAATGTCACAGTGGAAGTTGCCAAAGAACATATGGATCTTCTAGTGGCGGTTGTACAATCTTACGATGGTTTAGTTGCAGGTAAGATTGGAAATTGTCATCTTGCAGATGAGAATTATGAGTAAGTGGACGAAAATGAGCTAGAAAGGATGGACATAAGTGGGCCTTAGCTAGTGCTGTCAGAAGGGAAAAAAAGTTTGTCAAAAAGACGGGGCAAAATTTAGTAGCCAATAAAAATACGACTTTTGGTTTTGACAAAACCAAAGTCACATGCTTCAACTATGATGAAAAGGGGCATTTTAAATGTGAATGTGTAAAGCCCAAGAAAACCAGAAATGGAAACCCATTTCCTACTTTCAACCGTCAAGACAAAGATATGAGTGGAACTACATCTTCAAGCAAAAAGACAAAGGCCTTGACTACTCAAGGTGATGAAGGGCAAGACTGGTCCTTCCGTTTTGTGTCTCCGGGTGAATCAAACATTGCCTTTGTTGAGGCACTAGATGATGGATCTGCCAGTGAAGGTGAGATCACAGCTGAGCAACGATGTCAGATACCGAAGAAGCTGTGAATGTGGTAAATCACTTGGTTAGAGGAAGAGCTCAGATCAACAAACTCAGAATCACCAGTCAATGAAGAGTCTGAAATGACGTTGATGGCTGACTCGTCTGATTCCTCATAGGTACGTTCTAATGACTAATTATTTGTTGAACATGCTTGTTCTGAATGTGACAAATTTAGAGATAGCATTGATCTAAAAGTTGCAAGGGTATTAGAACACAATGATAATTTGGTAAACGATTTACAACTCTGCACTGAGGTCAATCGTATTTTAAAACAAAATGAGTGCAGTTACAAAGAAAAAATAGAACTTTCGGGAAAACAACTAAGAAAAACCGAGGTTGTTGCTTTAAACCAAGCAAATGACATAAAGTTTTATTTAAACTCTTTGGAAGAAACGAAAAAGGAAAAAGCAGTTTTAGAAGTCGAAGTTGATTCTTTAAAACAAAACTACATAGTTTGACTAGTTCTTCACACATAGTTCAAAACTTAGTGAAAGAACGAAACAATGGGGAAGGTTTGGGTTACAAAGTAGTTCCTCCACTACATGTAATCCTTCTGAATACTAAAAGTAGACCAATAAATAACAACCCAGTTAAGGATCATGTGGTGTCCACTCCTCTGATTAGTGATCCCGATTCTACGGGAAAACCTATAAAGGATAGCACTAAATAGAAGGAGTCTACTTTGAAATCAAAAGATAAGATGCCTATATAAAATTTGGACGAAAAAATTGAAAAGGTTAATTTAAAGTTAGGTTCACACACGTCTACATCTGAACCCAAAATGACTAATTCAGTTAACCAAACACGTGTTACTCGTCAAAGTCTAAATAAACTAAAGGTTAAAGATGTCAAAAATATTAAAACAATTAATTTTGTTGAAGAAGCTGAGACATCTAAAAGAGAAGTGATAAAACCCAACCAGACACATATCACACCCGTGACAAACTCAACCCCACAAAAACATTTTCCTCAATCTGTAGAAGTGAGATCATACTACAGTTGTGGAAAACAAGGACATATTTCTCCAAATTATCCTTATTATCAGACACCCAAAAAGAAAATTGAACTTTATGATGCAAAACCAAGTTTCTCTAAAAAGATATCTAATACTCCACCTAAGAGTATTAGTAAACCTAAAGTTCAAACTATAAGCAAGTCGTGTGTTTATCATAAACAGGCCTTACACAAAATTGGTTTATAGAAAGAAAAATCAAGTAATTTGTCTGATAATAAGAACAAGAAGAAGAATGATGTGCCCTCGTCCGCTGATGGACAGTGGTTGAGTTCATGATGTGTGATTCCTCTGGGTCACCAAGCCAGTTAAGGCTTGGGTCCCAAACCTGAACTGATCAAATTCCTTTGAATGTGCAGGGTGTCCGCTACAACACTATCACTAATACCTGGATTATTGATAGTGGGGCGTCCAAGCACATGACCGGGAACTCGTCTCTCCTTTTCAACGTCAAACAAATTAAAGGGGGACATGTCTCATTTGCTGGAAATAAAGGAGGTTACATCACCGCTCA
>BJCM01211265.1:0-13118 GCA_018326385.1 Flaveria bidentis
ACAAACTAACAATATAACATGGGAAATATAAGTAGGGGATGAATACTAAATCTTTATATTTATAGAATAACTTTTTTAAAATTTTCTTAAATTTTAGGCATGTTGTTTCAGGTTAGAAAATCAATTGTAGAAGATAAATGTGGATGCTCTGACATGTTTATGCTACCGGCTCGTCGAATTCACCACTGCTTGTTCAATTCCATTCTTTAAACCAAAGCTTCAAAAGACACACGGTTTTCTATTAAGTCACTAGCAACATTTTCTTTTTTTTTCGTGTAACGCATTGGCATGATGTCTCGTTTTACATGATGTCTTCTAGTTTTTTCACTTTCTCCAATTTTCTCGATTTAGTTTTTAATTTGTGGGTATGCCGACCAGTAATCCTCAAGAAAATTCATCGGGTTGTAGCATCTTGAAACCATAAACGTTATATTTCCTACGACCCCCGATTTTTTTCTCATAGTCTTCCAACCGTCACTCTGTCCCCTTTAAACCGGGTTAGTTACAGGTGGACCGGTTTTTTCCCTTTTTGTTATAATTTTTAGTGGCTTAAATTCTATGATTAAAAACTGAATACATGAACAGAAGTTTCAAGAACACCGGAAGCTTCTAGTACCATTTTAACGGTCGAGAAATCAATCAACATGTGACCATCATTCACTCTTCCAGAATATTCTAAACAACTGTAAACCCAATTCACAGAACACCATGCAATTTGCAAAATATCTCAATCTAGATACTTTCTCGATGTTGATTGATACGTATCAAATTCTCATGGTCCCATTGGAATCACATGTTGAGTTCTATTTAATCAAAATTTGGGGGAAAAGAAGTTGCATTTAATCGTCTGTTGAAGAATCAACACGGTGATGGAGTTGAATCAAGAATCTCCGTCGTATTACGGTGTTCTCGGTGTTTCTGTTGATTCCTCCGGCGACCAGATCCGACGAGCTTATCGGAAACTTGCTATGGTATGATCTTATGCTTATTGCTATAGCTCAATTGTTGAATTTTTGATTTGATAGATGTGAAGATTGATTGGTGGTGTTTTTGATATTGTTTGGTGTAGCAATGGCATCCTGATAAGTGTGCAAAGAATCCGTTGCTTATGGGGAAAGCTAAGAGTAAATTTCAGCAGATTCAAGAAGCTTATTCAGGTAATTGTAGGTTTTGTTGTGTTATGTAACATGCATACCAACTGTTTGATGAAATGCGAGTTTTGATTTTTCTGATTTTGGGTGATGAAATAGTGTTGTCAGATCAGAGGAAGAGGTCGATGTATGACGTTGGATTCTATGATCCTCAAGATGAAGAAGATGAGGTAGTTTTTCATATGTTCTTGATTGTCGTCTGAATTTACTTTGCTCATTAGTTCATAGCTTTCATATGCTAATTTGTTATTTGATCATGTAGTCAATGAGTTCATAGCTTTCATGTGTTAATTTCCTCTGTGCTGAATTGCTGATTACTTGTTGTTTTACTATGTTTCTGATTAGGGGTTTGTTGATTTTATGCAAGAGATGTCATCCTTGGTGAAAAATGTAAAGAAAGAGGTAAATAAAGAATTTCTACTGATTACAAGATTGTTCAAATTTGACTTAAATTTTGGATTTTGAAACTATTTAATCGGTTTGCATGCTGAAAACGTGTAAAACTTGTGTTTTGACAGGAGAAATTGTACAGTTTAGGTGAAATACAGAGCATGTTTAGGGAAATGGCACAAAGTTTTAACCAAACACCCTCTTCTTGTTTTGATGATAATGGTATTTGGTCAAAAGACATGTCCAGTTTGAATGATGGTTCAAGAAGTTCGAAAAGGGCTCGAACTGAGACTAACCCATTGTCGAGCTTTGGCATGCAAGAGGCCAAGTGTGTATAGACCACCCAAAGTTGCAATATGAACTTAACCTAAAGCAGTTGCTTTTATCATGGTTTGGTTAGTGCAAGCCACTGAAGATTGAATCAGAGTCCAATGGAGATGCTGAGAGAATGTTGTATGTTTTGCCATTGAACTTGTTTAAAATCAAGCTTGATGTTATGAGAAACACAAATAATGTAACTGACATTAGCATTAAGATCTGCAAGTGTCGCAGGTTCGACCCTTGGCCGCTCAGCAACAAACGACAAAATTATCTGCTAAATTAAGGACAACAAACAATTAACTGTTAAGTAACACGTGTACTATGTTGTGTATTTGCATCTTGTTTATACCTAACCTAAGTAATAGAAGATGATGAGGTGATGACTCACATATCAAAGTCAATAAACATGATCTGAGGTTTTCCAAATCACAAGCTCAATAGTTGTGGTTGGTTATAACGCCTATATTAGATTCATGCCAATAATGATAAGTCAGACTTTTTGAACTATATTAGTGATGCATTGTTAAGACTGCAACAAGGTGCGATGGGCGATACTACCTAGGCCCAAAAGACAAGATGTAAATCGGACCGATTTAGCAACAAGACAATGAAGGTGCTGATCAAGATCGAACACAAGCGTTAAACCAAACTGGGGGCAACAATACCCAATTTAGTGATGTTGGAACAATATGAGGGCGATTGTGTCGTCTCATCCTTGTAGATGATTTACCTACTACATGTTGTTTATATTATCAGATTTTTACTTATCTTATGGCAAAAGCAAAATAGTGTAATTGAAACACCAACCGGATGTTGGTGGCATGTTTTGATCGACACTCTACTCTCTCCTCTTAATAGGAGAAAAAATCAACTTAAAAGAACATATATACATCATGCAACTAACCCTGTCAATACTACTAACAACCAACTAAAATTTGATGACAGACATTTCCTGCATATCGACATTATGATTTAAGTAAATCAAGATAACACAATAAATCTTGCGAATAGATCTTGGTATTCGCAGTTGTCGTTTTCTTTTAACACTAGATAAGATCTTAAGTCGTATAATAGGTTCTCTTGTAAGCGTATACGATACATTTTAGTATACATAGAAACTATTTTACCAAATAATTTAAAGAAATATTTAAATGAGGACATAGTTGTATGATTGAAAGTCATGATTCTGATCTTTAAATTATCCTAAACAAATCTTGCAATCCAAATAAAAGCATACATAGGACATCTCATTTGATCATAATGGTGTAATAAGAGTAACACCTTTTTTGCAAGGCCTAACTTTATGTTTGTGCCAACCTTACTCACATGGCCTTCACTACCTACACTTTACCAATGTCACTACAAGTGTATAATTTAATTTTCTTTAGTAATTAATAAATAAAAAGTCATGTATGTATATATGCTACATCTCCATACAAACCAATATTATCACTCTTAGGCATTGTTTAAAAATGTAAACCCTCTATAGGTCACAAGTTTGAATTATATTTTCCAACATATATATCTTAAACTTTTTTTTACAAGAAATGTTCCGCCTCAAATATCATAAACGCGTTTAAGATGCATTCGTTGTGGATGAGACTCCACAGTTAAGTGAAGCAATTCATTATCATGAGTGATCTTCTAGAAATTTGAACTCTAACAACCAAAATCAAATCCGTAAACTCCGTAGTCCTTATGATAAAATGTATAATATCGATTGATACGAAGGGATCGAGTGTTACATGTAAAGATGTAATAAGGAAGAATATTTGTTAAGATAATACACCATTGTCATAATAGATGTACTTTTGTTATTTTAAAAACAAGTGTGTGATTAGTTCAGTGCTTTCCAAATGTGATTACTTCTCCAAAAACAATCAAGTTACTTTTACCTAAAAAAAACTACGTATTTAACTAATAAAAAAATTCATTTCATCAAACTAAAAAATAAGTAAAATATTAACATATGATTGTTAACTTTATCAACACACCCCTTTAAATAGTTCATCTCCATGCAATGCAACATTGGACCCCTTCTTCAGTTCTTTACACCACCACCCACCGTCGTTAACATCTTCAACCTCAACGACAACTCTCCGGCGACCGCCAATGTCACGTTCCGACACACCAATGACTATACACATTGTATTCATCATCACTCTTGTAGCAGCTGCAGCTCCTATCAAAGGAATGTATATGAGGCAGCTTGATGATCAAATAAAGTGTGGTGGTTGCCCTTGTAACAACCCATGTTACACCACTAGCCCTCCACCACCACCACCGCCACCACCACCGCCACCGCCACCCATGATGCCAACTCCGGCAGCCGGAGTGAGCTGTCCTCCGCCACCGACTGGCGGTGGGTCTTCGGTGGCGTCTCCAGGGTACATTTACATCACTGGTCCACCGACCGGAGATTTGTATCCCGTTAACCCGTATTTCTCCGGCAGCCACCGTAACAACGGGGCTGCACCGCCGCTGCTGGCGGTGGTTGGTGTAGTAGGAATGCTGATTGTATTCTAAGTTAAAAATAATTATGATGTATCTTTATTGCAATATAATATAATTTTTATGAATTTAAGCGAAACTAAATGCATCGCTCGTAGCGTTTATGACACTGTTAGAAAACTGGGTAATTATTGCTGTTTTTTCGGTCGCAAAAAGTCTATTTGAGATCGTTTTGTGATAGAGAACAAGTTGGGAAATATAGAGGTAGCAAATGGCTTAACGTGACTATTTTTTTGTCACTCATAGCAATTATTAAGTTTTCTAGTAGCGTTTAATTTATTACTAATGTTGATACGTCATAATATATAACATCTGGATCATAGGGGATTTAGTCTGATACCAAAATGTTAGGGTATTTATTCTAAATATTGAATGTTTAAGTCTTTATCGTAAACATAATATGATCCTACTCTGAAAACTACATAAGTTGTTTATAAAATAAGTTAAACGCTCACCATCTCAAGGAAACACTACATTTGATAACATTAAACAAAATGCCTATGGTAGATATGTATCTATATTAATTTGATCGTTAAATACATATAAATTGTACATAGTTTATTTATAGTTATCATTTGATTCATTGAATTACTACTTTATAAAATTAAGGATGCACACATTATGATTTGTGCCATTCACAGTGTAAACCTCGGACAAATTCTATATTGTTTAGGGATTGTGGTTTTTGCATCGATTAATTCGATCAAGAACAAGATCCAAGGATGACAATATATCAAGATCAAGATCCAAGATACATTATATTTTAGTTTAAATCCAATACCTTTCCTTTAAAAAATAAAACTTCGATTAATTAGGCTAGCTTCACATTAACAATAATTTTTTTACTTAAGTGTATTATAACTCTCTTTACATCACATGTGCGAATTTCAAACATGACATAAATCTAACAAAACAACTCATGGGTCTAACATTTGTTTAAACAGGTAATTCGCTTCAGCTTCAGGTGAAATCCATGAACAATCCCAAATTTGATCGACTTGACAGTTTCACAAGGTGACTCGTTTAACCCATTTAATAAAAAAACAGTTTATGTATTTAATAAATTGCTTGAGTATTTTATGTGAAATTTTAACGATAAAAGATAGAACATCATCAAGTTTATAAATGAAACCTTATTATTTTATATGCAATTTATTTTTAGTTATAGAATTAGCTAAAACATTAATAATTAAATAAATAGTGAATTACAATTTTACTCCCTTCTTTTTTAGTCATATTTATCATTTTCATCCGAAAAGATTTTTTCTTATATTTGCCCCCCTAAGATTTGAAAATTTTGTCATTTTGATCCAAAAATATAAATTCCGTGAAATTTTTTTCTAACAACACGCAAACATAAATCAGGATTTTATTTTTATATGAAAATTTACATAAGTACCTTTTTAACTAATGTTTTCAGAACTGGATCAGACGTCGAACCGGACGCCTTACTGGTTTGGTGGTCGGACCGGATTAAAAAACCGGATGACGTCATAATTATATATATAGTTTATTATATTTACAGTTATATATATAGTTAAAGATAAGTAATTCATATATGATTTGTATATATATTTTATAGTTATATATAAAACTTAATTATATTTATATATTAAATACACTAATTTATGGATTAACACCCCATTTTTACCCATTAACATAAAAAAAATTCAAAATCCGGTTCGAACCGGTCCGGTTTCCCAGTCTGACCACCGGTTTGGGACGAACCAACCTGTTCAACCGCCACATACTGAATCGGACCGGCTAGGAGGCCAATCCCCGGAACCGGTCGGATCGGGCAGTCCGATCCGTTCGCGAAAACATTACTTTTAACAATGAATATTTAACACTTTAAAATAATAAAGCTTAGAATTCTTTAAAATCGGTAACAATTCAACTATATACGTAACAATGACATTAGGTTCCATAAATGTCTTAAAAGTAAAAAAAAACTGCTTAAAAATCATATGTCAAGTCAAGATATGTGATTGAATTTATGAGTAACTGCTGTCTGCAGGTTTCTTTAACATGTGGTTTTGCTCACCAATGTTAATGATGGGTCCATGTATGTTTGTAGAACCATTCAATGTTTGTGCTGCAAGAAGCAACCGAGGCCTACGTTGTTGGGTTGTTTAAGTGCACCAGTCTGTGTAATTAAGGTTCATGCCAAACGTAAACGTGCGTGTGACCGTCTTCTCAAACGACATCATCTCGCTAGGCGAATCAAGTGGTAGCCGGGAGACGTGAAAACATGATACCTGAGGCTTGAGACTTTTGAGAATGGTTTAGTTACGGTTTACAAACTTGGTGGGCCCACCTCGATTGAAAATATTGTTCCCATCTCACATAGAGGGTGTTTTTAGTAGAGAGGTACGTTTAGTCATATTTTTAAAAGAATTATACATGTAGAATTTTATATAATACGAAATTTCATTCAGGTATCACTTTGTTAAATACTAATTTATTGCGAGAATAAAATAACTCTAAACCGTTTAATTTTGTGATAAAATGTTCATATTTTTTAAATTTTATGCTTGATACATAACATAAAAATATCAAATTAATTTGTTCATGTATGTTTTTGATTTTACACCGTTTACCCGCACATATGTATAGCATATTTACCTATACATATGCATAGAAAGTATACATAAATGAGCAATCAAACTAATTTGGTTACGATTGTTTTCTGAACATGTTATAAGATAGTGAAAGTGAAAAAAATACTATTTTATATAATTATCTCATTTGCTTTTGAATATTAGAAAAATAAATTGTTTAAGAGCATTAATTTCAAATTTTTTATTTTTATCCTTATAATTACATTAAAAATACTAAGTTTTATTTATTTTTAATTAAATAATACTTTTAATATTTTTATTATTATATTTCTCTATATTCCATTCACAAATCACTCTAAAAAAATATTTAAAAAGTTATAGAAGTTGAAAAATAATTCCCCAAATATATAGATAATCAGTAATTTTTCTCTATCATCTATTCATAATCACCTACAATAATTATTTAAAATATAAGAAACACACTCATATAAATATAAAGAACCTATTATGAATGCTATAAGTTATTTATTTTCTTGTAATAAATTGTACTACATAGATCATATCAATGAGTATATCTGGCAAAATGTGTGAGTTGGGTCGGGTTAGGTATCAGGTCAAAACAGGTTTGGGTTAGAATATGTTCAGGTCAGAATGAGTTTGTGTAAAAAAACAGGTCAAAATAGGTCGGGTCAAGATTGGTCGGATCAAAAAATTGCAAAAATTTTAATTTTTCAACAAACACCATAAAAGTATATAAACTACAAATAAAAATTATTTCAAGCATTGATAAAACTCCCATATAAAATAGTAAACTAAGACCGTTTTAACATACAAAGATGCATATCATTGATTGATTCATTGAAGCTTCTACCAAAAAGATGAAATAAACAATATAATAAAAATCAATAAAACTCTACTGTAACACTTTATCACCAACAACAACACTTCATCACCTGCAACAACACTTATCACCTATCACAATTCAAAGTTATAATCAATAAAATTAATCAAACCTCAATATACAAAATTAACAACATTAGAAGTGTGTAAAGAATGAATAATTGATATTAACTAAAAGTTGCTACTATCATAAGTCGAAATCAACACTTCAATATCTTCTACAATTCTTCTTCCATCTGGTTTTCATTCTCATTCTCATCTGAATAAAGAATGGATATATGATTTACTATTAACATTACATATAAACATGAAAACACAAAAGCTTTGGAGGTTGAACTCAAATTAATGTCCAAAAAGGAAAATCACCACAACAAATTTTCTATAATATCACACATTAGGTAAGTAAAAACATATTCAAGAGAGTAAGAGTCATTAACCAAAAGCCCAAAACCAAATAGAGTTGCAATATATCACTAAAAAGTCATACATCATTTACTGCTTAAAATAAAATAAAATGCTCTACTCTAAATTAAGGATTATCTCCGTATGATTTCTAACAGAGAGAGTCGTGTCAGATGCACAATTAACGAACTTGTAAAACTGCTGTGTGAAATTTGGATGATAAGTTGAAAATTCTTCACTGTCATGTTTAATGGATTTTGAAGATCAGAGTATCTTAGAATATAAATGCCAAAAGATGTGATTAGTAGATGCAACAAATTCTTACGGTAAAAGTAAAACCTCTTTATTCAGTTGACTAGAAGAGAAAGATTCGATTTGAAATCAATTTGCATCTAACAATCATTCAATCGTTCAATTTCGCAGGCGAAATCAATTTCGCTTAATCTAACAATCGTTCATCTAACAAACATTATAGGAAGAGGATAGCAACATACCGAAGGATTCCGCTTCGATTTGAACTTCATGGGCACCGTTATCTCCTTTATGTTGGCTTCCTGGTTGGAGATTTTTTAGATTGGAAAAATGGATTTCAAACATAAAGGATTCGATTTGAAGTTTTGAACTATGAAGGATTCTGCTTCAAGTCTTCAACTTAGATCTGAGGGTTGAGAACAAACATTGACCCGTTTTCTTTATTTAGCCGCCCATCCTGACCCACAGATTATAACTATTAGAATTTTATAGTCCATCCTAACCCATAAACATTTTTTAGGCCCTAAGGCTGACCCATTTATCTTTTTAAAAATACCCATAATGGTCAATAATGAAAGTTATGGGCTAATTAAATTATCGATGGGTCACTTGTCCACCTGATCACCTCCGTTGCTTCCAAGACCACCCTGAGGAGGAAAAATCACCATAGGTGATAGAAAACTCACTAACCCAACATGAAACCTTTTTTTTTGACGCATGTAAGACTTTAATCAAAATATCTCCCTATTATAATGAAGTTTTAGAGTATTTCACTTCAACAATTTGAGTTAAGAAGTTTTAGAGTATTTCACTTCAAACAATTTGGGTTAAGGTACTTCTTAAGATATTAAAATAAGATCTATGCATCACATATTGGGAAAAAGTTTTGCATAATGTTAGAAAACCAGCAAGTGATTTCCGCGCATCTAAAGTTAAGCATATAGTAAGAGTATGTTTAGAAAAACTAAATTAAAACCAAATCACTACAATCTACTTTATAAGCGTAATTGAAAGTAAAAGTAAAACGAAATACAATATGAAAATTAAAATAATAAATAGCTTGAGGTAAGAAAAAAACAATTTAATAGAATGAGTGACTTATTACTTATTCGTTATCTAAATAGTCTTTTTCTTCACCAAATTACCCCAAGTATTAAGCCCGCACTATGTTACAAGAAGATTTTGTTTAATATTCATGAAATGGCAACTTGTTCGAAAGATATTAACTACTACTCATTTAGCAAGGTCGGTGGGGGTTTCACCGGCCTTGCCATATGTCAAACAACCATTGGGCCACAACTCAATTTTTTTTGGTTTCTTCGCATTAATCTTTCTATATAAGTGTGCCTTTTGAACTTATGGTGGACGGGTACTTTGGCTCAATCTTTAGGCGTGTGTATTTTGTGTTAGAGGTCGTGGGTTCGAACCCCACGGCAAACAATTTTATTTAAATCTTTTAAAAAACTATATGAAATATCACTTATTGAAAATTTCTTACATTCATATATTTGTATATCTGTATGTATAAATTCAAGTTGATAAATGTTTGGACGTAACTGAAAATGACTCATGTATTAAAGTAAATTTAGTTTGAAAACAAATCAGGTCGATTGTAATCTGTATTTTATCACGATGCGTACGATGCCGCCGCAACGCGCGACGGGTACAAATGTTAGTTTTCACTTGTATGTTTTACATCGACTGGATAATTAAAATAATAAAAATAATAGCATAAATAAAATAATAATAAACTAATAAAGAAATTAGAAAAAAAAAATAAGTGGATGCATCTGTATCTATATGAATGTTGGTTGTTTTGACATTGATCGCTTGAGAAAACATTGGCTGGCAGTATCGTAAAACATTTGTTTATATTTTTCTTGGGGACCAGAACATTTAATACCAAACGGTCAAAAATATGGTGTAATAAGAAAAATAAATACCAAACATAAAAGATATAATCTTTATATGTTTATAATTTAATGTTTAATTTAAACAAAGTGAAAAAGTTTAAAAAATGAAACCAAAAGTTTAATTTAAATAATTAGAATTATCTAGTTATTTTTAATAGATAATTATTAGTTGATTTATTTAAATAGTGTTTGAGTTGAATTATTATTAGTTTATGTATATTGTAAATATAGGGTTTTGTATTTCGATTTTATTTGTTGAGTTCAACAATAAGAAAAGAATCGAAGTATGTTACTTCAAATATGTATGTCTACGTTATTTTTGAGTTGATCCAATTGATTATTTCAACAAAACATACATCCAAGTGGACTAACTGAACCACTCAATTAAATCAAATCTTCAATATAAATATGTTACGTGTCACAAATTAATAGAAATTGTGCTACGAGATTTAATCAATCATATATATTTCTTAGAAAGCGGGTTCATGTTAATTTGAATATACAGTTAAAAATTATTAATAAAAATAACCTTTACACTCTTCACATAACTTTCTATGATCAATACAAGTCTTTTTATAGTTTTATATATAGAACTCGAAAAGCAAGAGTTAAATAGAATAATCCAAACAACAATAGTAATTACATAAACTGCTCACAAATTATCAATGAGCTTCTAGTCTATGGGTATCTAGGTGGCTTGTAAGTGTCTTACTTCCCAAGTGGTCGAGCATTGTAGTCCTGTGGTGATTATTTAGTGTAGATTTAAAATTAGTTTTTGAAAATGTATAAGTTTTTCGTTCTTAAAAAGTAAAATATTTTAGAAAGTTGTAAAAAACATAAACCACAAACTAATGTTAATTCGTAAGCGGCTACTTTGTTCATATGTGAATATTGGTAGAAGACATAAGGCCATTTGAGTCCATAGAACGTTGTAATCACCAACTTTCAAGTCACATGCAAATTTGTTCACATACGAATATTATCCTATATGTGTCTGGACCATTCATAAATGAACGAACTAGATTACATATAAATTAAAATATAATTTAATGGTTTTCATTTGACATTTCATCAAAATTTAGATATAAATGGTCCTAATCGCAAATAAATTAACTTTAATTTTGTGATTCTTATGTTTCTCATTCTTATATGCTTGTTGTACGGAATGAACTTCAAAACTTACTTTGAAGTGTTCCAATATTTTGAAATAACTTTTTTTATTGTTTCAAATGTGTAGAATCAAGTTTCTACTTGAAGTGGCACTTTTTCACAAAAGATACATTTAGTTGGCTTTTAATTATTTTTTGTTTTAACCAGTTATTATACACACGCTAAACATCTGTTCTTTTTCTTTCATATCTTCAATACAGACAATCAAACACCCCATCCTAAAACCATCACCTATTAGTGCTCGCTCCACATACAGCCGCCACTACTCACATGTCTACTTCCATCACCGCTACTTCCTTGACACCACCACCACCGATATTTCATCTTTCCTCGTGAGTTGTGCCCATCTTCTTCCTCCATCTTTTTCTACTTAACATTTCATCTCGAATCAAGATTAAGTAAAAATGGTAGGTTCAAATATTCAATATTTGTGGATTTTTTTCAATTATGATTCGTTTGATTAAACCTAAGTTTAGTGCTCTATTTTCAAATTCCATTCAATTTCACATCAAGTGTGTTCAGTTTTAGAGAAATTCTAGAAGGTTTTGTTTCAAAAGAATAATAGAATAATATCACGCCTCATATATGATTGGTAGTTTGATATATTACGTGTTCGTCATACAACAAAACAATTTAAATATAAAGAATTACGGGTTATTTTCTACATTAAAATTCTTAACTTTACTACACATAACAACTATGGTGTGTAAATGTGAAATGCATTTGTTATACTAGAAGGAAGGGTACCCGTGTAATGCGACGACGATTTACATCTGACATAGATTTA
This sequence comes from Flaveria bidentis, assembly GCA_018326385.1. Taxonomy (NCBI): domain Eukaryota; kingdom Viridiplantae; phylum Streptophyta; class Magnoliopsida; order Asterales; family Asteraceae; genus Flaveria; species Flaveria bidentis. The sequence continues at coordinate 12,359 of BJCM01211265.1, forward strand.
AAAATAATATTTTATTATTTTTGTAGTATTTTTACAAAAAAATTATTATCTTTTATCTAAACTAAAATTTAAAACACCGAATAAATGAGTTCTGAATGAGGACTTGTATATTTACGCATTAACTTATTGTATCTCACAAAATACAGATCGGTTCAGCAAAAAGTTTACACCAAATGTTTAAAAAACGTAGATTACAATTATAGTCTCCAAAAATTTTAAACATGATAGATTAAAAGAAATAGTTAAAATCTTAAAACAAATTAAATTTTTTTGGTTTATGGGTAGCTAATATAAAATTTTATGTACATGTTAGTAAGTGTAAATGTAACTAATAGTAAAGATTAAAAATATTATTTTACCGTCAAAAGTGATTGTATTTTAGACATTGAATAAATTATTTGTTTTTAATTCTATAAAATTTTAAAATACTATTCTCATATGTTTTATATATAGTATAGATAATCTGATCAAAACTTTTTAACTTTTAATTTTATTTTTGAACGGCAACCAAAACTTATGTATATAAAAGTTTAGTTGAATTAAAGTTAACCTTATAAAATATGATGAATTTAATTTGCAAAATTTGTTTATTTATATAACTAAAACAAAAAAAAAGAAAATATAAAGTTGGAAGTGTTATGTTGTTAGCAGTTGTCAATGTCAGGCACCACCACCATGGTCCCTCCGGCCACCAGCCATGCCACCATGTCCGTAGTTCACCCTACATCGAGAGTGACTTTTTTCTACAACTTCAACTATT
>BJCM01211266.1:0-20114 GCA_018326385.1 Flaveria bidentis
ATATATATATATTCAATTAATTACACTTGATTAATATTAAACTATTATAAGCTAATGACAAAACTGACTTTTTTTATAATTCTTTATGTTTCCTCTTTCTGGCATACATCCTGACAACATTAATCTCAGTGTTACCATGTTTCTACATCGATCACTTTGTTCTTATTATTTAGTACTACTAGTTGATGCATGTCATTTACGAGATTTATATTTATAAATTTATGTGGATAGATATTAATAAAACGAAATGAGTTTATATATATTATGTTTGCAGCAAATGAATGCGAATGTGATTGTAAACTGTGTGCATCCTGGGATCGTCAAAACGCGATTAACAAGAGATCATGAAGGCTTCTTTACGAGTAATTATCTCCCGCTAATTACATATATTTATTCATTATACTAGCTAGCAACACAAGTAATTTAAAAAGTTATTGTACATGTAAACTCTATATAATATATAAATAAAAGTATACTAATTATTTGCATTGATCATATGTACATGCAGACCTCATATTTTTTCTAGCTTCAAAGCTGTTAAAAACGATTCCTCAGGTAACGTAATTATCCTCTTTTAAGTGCGATGATTTTAAAATTAAAGCATGTATAAAGTATAGAGTGTAGGTTCGTCGAGTACAAAATAGTTATCTTTTTGTTACATATGTAAATTTTTATGTTTAGCAAAATCATGAAAATAAAACTAAAGTGGTACGTCAGGCAACTACTCAGGTGATGACAAGTCAGCCTTAGTCGTGATCATATTCGACACCTAAACCCTAAAAATTGTTTCTTACTTTCTGACCGTTTGACCATATCATGTTAAATGGTTACGGTGTTAAAAAAGAAGTTATATAAATTTAGTCAAGTTATCATTTTACTTTAGTAACTTTATACTGTTATGTGTGTCGATGCATTAATATTTTTCCTTTTATTAAACAGGCAGCTGCAACGACTTGTTATGTTGCAACCCATCCTAGACTCACAAACGTGACCGGAAAATACTTTGTCGATTGCAACGAAGCTTCACCGTCGAAACTAGCCTGCAATCCGGATGAAGGTGCTCGGTTATGGTCCTTCTCTGAACTCATAGTTTCTACCGAACCCAAAACCATCGTTGAGCATTTCCATTGATTAGATTAATCAAACACATATATACTATACATGTTATAGCATCAAGATTAAAAAAAGATCCAGATCGATACTCTAAGGATCATATTATATTAATTTTATGAGATTAAAAAAGATGTAGATACTCAAGGAACATGTACATTATGTTTACAACATATACTCTAAAGGAATTAATTATAAAAGAATAATATTGCTGGCAGTACGTTTAATATATATTCATATACCTAGATTAAGCAGTTTGTCATGTGAAGACAGTTGATGGTAGGTTTAATGTTGGTACTGCGGATCGTTAATGAAGGTTTTTTTTTTATAACCTCTGTCCAACACATTATTCTTTGTTAATATGTGGCATTTTTAGTGTACTCATTTAATGAATAACTCATTTATGTCGTAGTCTCTCTTCCGCTAGCTAGAGGAACGATTTGCTCTTATCCTATCCTTCCGGAACTCTATTATCGAGTTAAATTTTATCCTTCTCAAACGGTACTAGAAATAAATTTATAATTATGGGTTTTACGGTGTAGAGTTTTAGGCATGGTTGATTTGGAAGGTTGATGTTGCATTTTTGCCTCACCTTGTTTGTGTTAGAATGCATATATTTTCTTTAATAAGATAACAATAAAATCATACGTAACGAATATAACCATAGATGTAACTTTGTAGTAATGTGTACTCATGTGCGAGACCAATTTTTGATTAATGAGTATAACGTTTAGTACAAGTGATATACCTTGTCATGAAAATCAATTAATCATCACAATGTACATCACCATGGTACTTAAGTTGAGCATCACATCTTTAGGGTTGCTTGTAAACTAAAGAAAGCTAGGCCATTACTCCACTCGCTAATCGACGATGTGAAACCAGAAAGATAGAGACATGTAAGGCAGGGACTAAACAATGCATGGGGTATCTAGACTCATGGTTTAAAGATTAGTTTATTGTTTTGGTGATCATATCATCCACATATATAAATTGGTGTTTAAGTGAAACATGTCACCCCAAAAAAAAGGTTGGGTCCATGGATCTAGAAAGGCATGTTACCAACAGCAAAGGTCCCCAAACAACAAGTTGATTATGATACATCTCAATCTTTCACAAACTATATAGCACCACATTTAGGCATTACATATTGATATTTTGTTAATGAAACAGAAAACGAAATCTTTTGTATACTGATATAGTATATACCATTACTTTACTATTTTTAGATATTATATACATATATATATATATATATACACACATATACATATATATATATATATAAGAGTTCAAATGAGAATCGTATTTTTTTGTGAGAACTCTAGTAACTAATGTCAACCACTCATTTTTTATCACATGCAAATCACATGTCATTTTCACATTTTTTTAAAACCTTCATATTTTTTTTCACGACATCATTTTTTCAAAACAAATTCACCATAAAATTCAATTCCAATGCCTACCATATTGATATACTTTTCTAAAAAAATCATACATCCTTTGTTTACATATGTATAAATGTAGTTATAAGTACTTGATTTACACATGTGTAAATCCGATATTACACATGTATAAAACAAATTTCGTTAAAAATAAACCAATTAAAAACATACATTTAAACAATTAAAACACATACAAAACATAAACGCGTCACTAAACCACATCTATTATGAAACTATTGTGGTACTATTCATCATACATGCAAATTAATAAACGTAGATAAGAGCTAAAAAAATCTCAAAGACTGAGAAGTGATCATAACCATCCATTTTTGTAATCAATGGTTAATACTAAATTATAAATGAAAATTTTTATTAGAATAATATTTTAGGTATGATCAATTTTGTTGGCTTTTTTAAGTTTTTTATTTTCTTAAGCATCCACAATATATTATATATAATATGATATTTTTATATAAATTACACCATAAAAAGAAACGTTTTTATATTTAAAACAATTACAATATTATTGTATATAAAATTTCTAAAAAAGTATGTTTTCCATTTCATTGTGATTTCTCTTCATCATTATGTCTTATTGTTTATCTTTGTTTTTTCTAATACCATTATGTTTTTTTCTAAAATGGTGAGTTGTGAAAAACACAATGGTGCAATATCTTCGTTGTGTGAATTTCTAATATGTAAAATATAATTATAAAACAAACAATTTATCTAATACATTATAAATAATGATAAATTATATAAAGATATATAAAACTTAAAACAATGATAAACGTGTTATTTTTTGGTTCGTTATTGCTAAACACTTTTTATGATGGGTTTTAAAAAATGCATTGTTAAAATAATATTATTGTGTATTTCTTATTGTAATACACAATAAAAAAATAAAAATGATTTTGAATCAACGAAAAATATTGCATGAAACGGTCTAAAATATAAAACACAATAATTAGTACATAAGTGATGAAAAATATTCAACAAAATAACTATATCATATTAGACACAATAAACTGATTTATTTAGTACAATGACTTAACATATTTGACATAAAAATTAAAATATTATTCCTTTTACAAATAATACAATGACACATATGAAGCCTAGAAATTTTTTAATTTTTTTTAATTAAATACACCTTACATTTACATATTTATATAATTAAATAATTAAAAAATGTGTTTATCTTTCATTTTATTTTGGGATTATATCTACATATTAAAGTTAGTCTCATTTGGGTTGATCTACCCCCATTCTCTGTCTCTCTACGAAGATGAGAGATGGCCACATTATGCCCAATATTTCTTTCGGTCACAACATCCTTTTATTATGGTTTATATCCCTTTTTTAATTGTCATGTGGGATGTTAATTATTTGTACTAACTATTAGAGCTCTAGCTTTTCAATAGGGGAAAATCCATAGTTTTTATTGGGTTTCAGTAAAAAATATACAATAATCACATCAGTGTAAGCAATTGCACGTACTAAAAAGAGAAGAAAATACGATGTAACCACAAAATATAGTCACAAACCTAATGATGAAAAAGAAAATGGTCTCCAAAATAGCTACCGAAAAACTATTTGGTTGCAAATTCAGCGTAAAACACGCTTAAAAGAACCAAAATAATCAAACAAATCACATACTATATTTTAACAGCATGAAATATTGTCGTAAAACAAAAAGAAAAATGTTCTCAAATTACATCTTGTAAACAAATTAAAACATGAAATATTGTCATATCGAAAATTACAAATAAAATAAAAGTTGAGCGTTACAAATAAATTGGAGTGATGGATTAAGACTAATTTTAAACTCAAAATAATATATACGTGTTTTGTTTATTATCAAATATTCGTAATTATCCTTATATGTAAAAAATAGTGCCTTCCTCGGTTGAGATCTAACGGTGGTGGTGACTTGCGAGCAACGGCGGCCATTACCGGTCGCTTTTGGTGGTGTCTACGCTACACATCGAGGTACTGGTATGTTTTCGTTGGATTTCATATCCTCGATTTAACTTTGGTGTTGTTCTTTTGTTGTTCTATGTTGCCTGAACCGACCTTCTGATTCTTAGCTTCGAATCTTGGTAAACTTGATGTTGTTACGACGAAGAGTATTTTAAGGGTGATGGCTATGAACACTGGAGTCTCCGCATGAAGACTCTCCTTCGATCTAAGGATCTGTGGGATGTCGTGTAGCTTGAAAATGTGTGATATGAATGACTAAAATTGGTTGGATCATAAGATATGTAAGCAGAAAAATCATGACCATTCGGATAAAAACGGTCATCTTTGACCATTTTAGTAAAATTTATATATCTTTTAGTTCAAAATACGGATCTAAACACCTATCAGCTCCATTTTTTCCCACATCATTCTCTAATCATCTCTTTAACTTTTAATTAACCCAAATTTTATTTAGTGGATCTCTATCAAAATCCATAAATTCAAGTTCCAAAAACGAAGCTTTTAATGTGAATATTCGTATCTTTTAACAACTCAATAGAATTGTTCAGGCGTTGTTAAAATAGTATAGCCTAAAACTATAACACATAACGAACCATGTAAAAAAGAATAGTGACATCTAGCAAAAATTTTGGTTTTGTACGAGAATAAAAAAATTAGCATGTGATTATATAAAATATAGCCATTAATATGAACTTCAGTATTTAATGTATAGAATTTAGTTTATAAACAAGACAACAAAGTTGTTAACTGATTTTCAAGTGTTATACTATTTTGATAACAATGTTATATTTCTAATCGTGAGCGTGTGTTGATGAGAAGATTAGTGTAATTGCGGAAACGATTGTACGTCTTTTGGAGTTTTAATCAATATAAAGGATGTAGGAATATCGTCTTAAAGACTAAGGTTATGTTTGGTATGTAATAATGATAGATATAATGAAATGGATCATTCTGAGAAAAATGAAAATAAAGTTATTTGATTGGTAAATAAAATGAAATCACCCTCAGAACACCCCAAATTCATTCTTTCTGCTTCCTTTTGTTTTTTTTTCATTTCATTATATATTTCAAATCATTTGTTCCCATGACCACTCACCACTACTGCTTCCATCACAACCACCAACCAATGCCACATAGCCACCAACGACAATCATTGTCCCCACCATCACCACCCACCACCATTACTATTGCCACCATCACCAAAATACTACCACAACCACCACCCTGGTGTTCTATTCCCTAGTTTTTTTTCATATCTATCAAAGAAGAGAAAAATATGATTCCTTACATTAGTATTGGATAATTAAAGAGAATAATGTAATGATAATGTTATATTTTATTTATTTTTTCATTTTATACTATATTCTATTACTAGCTTTAGTATACCTGTGTATTACACGGCTTGAATAAATAAATATTGATATAATAAATATATTAATTATAAAATAATATTTTAAGATATGATATGACTGAAATTACGTATCAGAAGTGACTATAAATAATACAATAGTGATATTAACTTTTTAAAATTATTTTAAAAAATAAGCATTTTATTCTAAATCAAACCATATAAAAATATCATTTTTAAAAATTTTCTTATTACAACTCCCAAATTTGATTAATTTTTGTTTAAAAAAATTTGACTTATTAGAAATATCAATTTATTTAGAAATAACATTAATAAATAGATTTCTTTCTTAATTTATTATATATTAAAATATATTAAAATAATATAAATAGTAATTAAGGTAATTATTTAATATGATGAGAAAAATTTTGATGAGAATAATTGTGGTGGCACCCCCATTTACCATTTTATTAGAGTAGTAAGATAAGATGAGAGAGAGGCGGGAAAAATTTTGATAAGAATGATTGTGGTGCTGACACGTGACACTCTCATTTACCATTTTATTAGAGTAGTAAGATAAAATAAAATAAAATTATTTAATATGAGAGAGCATGAAAAAATTGATGAGAATAATTGTGATGGTGACACGTGACACCTCCATTTACCCTTTTATTAAAGTTGTAAAATATAAGAGAAAGGCGGGAAAAATTTGATGAGAATGATTGTGATGGTGACATGTAACACCCCAATTTACCATTTTATTAGTAGTAAGATAAGATAAGATATTCTCTCATTTATTTCTTTATCAATTACCAACCAGATCCTAGGTTTTTTTTTGTTGCGTTTTACCATGGCTTTAATTTATTTCAATAGGTGATTATTATAATTGCATTTTATTTTGACAGTTTCTATAAAAACAAAATAAAAAGTGTGTTTTAAAAAAAAATACAATGTGAATAATTAAAAGAAATACTAATAATAATGGATGATAAAAGCGGCTAAAAAATAATGTATGAATGAAAAAGCAAAAGGTGATGCGTTTAAATAGATATATGTCATTTTATTTCATGAGTCGCATAAATAGAATAAATAAATTAAAAAAAAAACTAAAAGCGTGGAGGTGGATGAGGCGAGCCATTTTATTTTGAGTCAAAACTCATATGCGAGCCAAAAATTTAATATTTAAAAAAAACTAAAAGAATGGTGAGCCAGTTCACAGGGGTATGAAGGTGGGGAAAGAATGACACAAGGTGGTATGAAGTCTATATGGTTTTTAAATCATGTCTGTTCAATTGAGCAGTAATACGTCGTGTTCGTTGTGCGATTCGTCGTCCGATTCAATTTTAAAACATTGATGACACTTGTCTACCCGAATGGAGTACCATAAGATCACCCACACTATGTTTTTTTATATTAGTTAGAAGCCCGACTATTACTTAAAAAATATTAACACTAACCCTTATGAATTTTTAATACAGACCCCATGAAACTTTGACACCGACCCTTAACAAGTTTTACACCGTAACATTTTAAAATTTTACAATTATAGACTTATTATAAATAAATTGACACAACTTTTAAAGGTTGTTATAAACTTAAATACCCTATAATATAAACATAGACCTAAATCCGAACAAGAAAGACAAAGCAAATGATTAAATTATATATATACTAATTATCAACTTTCTAATGCATTAGAGGTTGTATAATATGATTTAAAAGTTATGCCCAACTTTTGTCTTATTTTTTTTAAACTTTAACATTTTCATTTTAACAGAACACTTTTACATCTTTTACAATTTAATTCAAATATTTTTTTTACTTTTAACTTTGGTTCCTATACTTTTTATATTTAAAAAAAATTGTTTTACGTTTTGATTTAAAAAATTATAAGTTAACATGTTGCAGTGCGCGTGTATAGTTCAACATTTTTACGCTTATTTTTCTTTCCGTTTAATTGTACCGTCGCAACGCGCTGGTCCAAGATTAACTTAATTATTGTTTTATAGGTTTTACGTTTCGCCTAACGTCAGCGTGTACTTGGTTTCACGTTTCGCTTGGTGGTCGCTAATGGTCATGTGTCTTTGATGTTACTTAGCATGGTTTTACGTCTCTCGCAACGCAGGGAGCTTAATATTAGTTAAAACTAATTACGAATGGATTAGGTCCATTTTTAAGTTTATATTTTAGTGTTCCAATGCACTTGCCAAATCTTGCTATGTAGCATTGTCATCATATATCTAAAATTTCAACCTAAATATAGACCTAAACCGTGCTGGCCCCGAAAGTTCTCAAAAGACCTTAGGCTTTGTACGAGAACATAAAATAGACTTTTGTTATACGACGTAAATAAAAAAATCTAAAATGAATAACTTGTACAGTACAATCGAAGTGTCAAAATCGATCATTGACCGGTCTTCTTACTTCCGCCTTGATTGAATGGTTTTTTTAATGAGAGATTGAAAAATTACAGGTTTAAGATTAAGATTTGAACAAACATAACATGTTTCGTCCTAGGTTAAGCGGTCGTTAATTTATTCAATTAAATAACTGTAAAATTTTCATTTTGCCATTTTTCTTCCTCGTTCAATCACATCTCAACCACCACCACCACACACACTATCATCTTCACCACCACACGACACACCCCATCTCCACCAATGCTCCACCACACACCACCCTATTTCAAGTGGTCGTTAATTTATTCAATTAAATAACTGTAACACTTTCATTTTGCCCCTTTTTTTTCTCATTCGATCACATCTCAACCACCACCACACACCATCATCTTCACCACCACACGACACACCCTATATCCACCAATGCTCCACCACACACCACCCTATCTCCATCACGCCACCACCACTACTAAATTCAAATTCTCAAATTTAAATTGCATAACAACTCTAATCGATATAATCTTCTTCACTGCAACATGGTCATCGGGGATAAGGTGGTGTTGGTGTGTGGGTGTGTCGTGTGGTGGTGTGGTGGAGCAATGGTAGAGATAGGGTGTGTCGTGTTATGTTGAAGATGGTGGTATATGGTGGTGGAGTGGTGGTGGTTGAGATGGGGCTGAATGAGGAAGCAAAAGGGTCAAATAGTTATTCAGTAACCACTTAACTAAATAAATTAGCGGTCGTTTGATCCAGAGATGAAACGTGTTACATTTTATTAAAACTTAAGACCAAACATGTAATTCTTCAATCCTAGGGATGAAGGTTGAAATTTAAGTAAACTATAAGGATGATTCGTGTAATGTACTCTTATATTAAATTTAGTTTAGTTTGGATAAATTGTGAGCTCGTTAAGGTTTAATAAGGTAAACTAATTAAACAGTTATTGAGTTTGTTAATGAAACTATTAATAGTTTATATGTTTTTTAACGAAAATGTGCAACCATAGTTCGTAGGATATGTGTTATCTTAATCGGGCCACCTATCCGTTTCCCAGCTGGGATCGCACTCCCACCCCCTTCAGAGGGGAAATCTATTGCTGAGAAAGCCCCCTGGCTCAACTTTGAGTATTAGCTCAAAGAGAGACTTGAATTCATGACCTTCCCATATTCACATATTATAGGTATCTCACATTAATCAGTTAGTCTACGAATCATTAGTTTATAGTTTTTTAATACATATATAATATATAGACAAAATTACAAAAAACATCCTTTATGTTTATAAAAAAATTGCATGTATCATCTTTTATTTTTAAAACGTACTTTAATGAAACAATACGTATACTTTTCATAACAGGGTAGACCCGGCAATTTTAACCCAAGTGAGTGGACTTGGGTTGATTTGGGTAGTAAAAATAAAGTAATCGATTAGATTGGGTTAAACTATATTTCTAAGAAGGTTAAGTTGGGTAATTCTATAACTAGAAAAAGTGATCAATGGATTGGGTCATTGAAAACAGGGAATGAGTCAAGATAGGTTGATTAAGTTTTCTCATAACCCATCTTTCTTCACCCCATCTTTCTCCAAAATCTACACATAGTCTCACATCTAAGCGATAACGATAAACTGTTGAATTTATGAACGGGCAAAGATCGGTTTACGGGTCACATGAGATGAACGGGTCGACAACTGGACGTCTTAACCTGTCCATGATAGGGTAAAAGACCACAATAGACCCGTGGATTTTATTCTTACCCGATTAACCCGTCCAACTCGATCTCACCCGAAGAAACCCGACCCGAACAACTCGTTACCCGAACAACCCGAAAACCGATTAATCGATTCTTATTCAGGTCGAGTTTAAGATAAACTTTCACATTTCAAAAACCCGAATAACCCGAACCTATTAACCCGAAATCCGAATAACCCGATCAACCCATATTATAATTAAGTTATATATATACACTTGTATAGATTGTTTAAATTGATCAAACTGTTTGTATATAAATATATATTTAAGCATATTTTATAAAATTATAGAAGTAACTAATTTAAGTCCACTAGCTTTATAAGATTTTAAATGAAAACTCAATAAAATCTACTTAATTAAGTCAATTGTTTAATACCCAAAACCCGAACTGAACAACCCGTTTCCCAAACAACCCGAAACAGATTAATCCGATTGTTATTCGGGTTGGGTTTCGGGTAGACTTTCAATGTTGAAAAATCCAAATAACCCGAACCGATTAACCCGAAACCCGATTAACTATCCCGATCAACACCCCTAGACCATAATATACATGCACAACCCACATCCATCATCACCACGCAGTTTATCTTTTTATTTTATTTTATTAACATTTGCTTAATGTTTGGTTTTAAATATGATGTCCGATGTATCTTAAAGTATTAGACTACTACTTAGTTATTTTTTTTCTTTCATTCATTATGTGGGTGCCCACCAATTTGGGATTAATCTATGTATAGAATTGTTAATCAATATGGTTGTTTTAGTTTAAAATAATGTTGACCCGACCCATCGTGATCTAAACTCATCCTGACCCGAATCCGTTCCGACCCATTTTTAAATAAGTATACTCCTACCCGAACCCATCCTAACCCGAACCCATCCTAACCCGAACTCATCCTGACCTAACACCCGGCCCGCCCATTTTGCCAGGTATATAACAGGGTACGTCCTTTAGACTAACGGGTGCCAAGTTTTTCCGTTAAGTTAAAAGCATTTTAGTATTTCTACACCTTAAAGGACTACTTTTAAAACTCTAAACCTAATTTAAATGACGTATTTCATAACTAGCATTTATTTTAAAATTTGTTATTCATATAATTTTTTAAATTATTTTATTTTAATAAAGATATACAAGTAACATATATTATACAAATCAACAAATTCTTATCATAACTTGTATTAATATAAATTATAATTAGTTAATTATTATTTATTAACTAATTGTAATTTATATTATCAAATTTGTATTAGTATTATTATGTTAAATATAAAATTTAGGCACTGAACAACTTTTTACTAATTTAAAAACATTATATATATATTATTAATTATCAAATATATATTCTAGGCTCCCGAGGATATCGGGTATTGAGCGGTCACTCACCCACCAACCACCAACCCTCAGGGCAACCCATGCTTGGTAGCAACACCTAAAACGAAAGATGGAGCAAATGATATATTCGAAAGTCGATACAAATAATTATTTTTGAATTGATTGTGACCATTTTTAAGTCTATGTTTAAGTGTTCCAATCTTGAAAAAAAGATAAAAGTGATTTCTTTTTGGTTTTTTCATTGTCTACGAAACACAAGAGAAAGTTAATTACAAACAGAAAAAAAAAGTTACTATAACCTTTCTACCAGTTTGTACCCTTTCAACTATCATGAACTGTCAAAATTTACGATACACATATAATCATATATTCAGTGAAGTGAACCCGTACCCGTTTTAGCAGGATACTTTTCACTCTTCAGCATTGATTCCAAAAATTCGGACCTTATGCATGTGGGGGAACTTGGCGATCACTAGCACAAAAACCGCCAGTGTGTTCAAAAACAGCATCGGGTTCTCATAGTCCCTTGTATGGGATGCTATCAAGAACCTGCACAAACATCCACATAATAACAAATGAGCTCACATGAAATAAAATCACCATCATATAGACCAAAAACGCCGAATAAAGATAAGGAGGATTAGCAGGAATGTTAATGAAAGATAAATAATTGATAATTTATAGTGAGATAACACACATGTATCAACATATGATCACTCTAGTCTTTCATAATCACAACTATGGTGATGAATAAATTGTTATTGCTTGTGATGATGCATCTTTGGCATTGATTTGAGATTATTTCATGAATTACCTGTTGATGGCAGAAGCCCATGAAATCATCACAGAAAAAAGCAACATTTTGTTCTTCACATGATCATTGATTATCAAGAATTTAACTGATAATATACATTGTGTGCTGATCTGTGAAGTAAAAAAATGGTACGTAATTACTTCTCGTATCCATTTCTAAAACTACAAAGGATGGAACCCTTGCTGCAAGAGAACAGACTGGCGTACAGGACCTCCTAGGCTCATAATCACTAAAAGCATATATTTCTTCCATTTCGTTATTCCTAGGATATCATTCCTTTTCTTGCTTTAATTTTGCATTTTATTGGGAAAAGTTTAAGTGTGTATCTCCGTTTTGTGCACTTCTCTTAGGAATATTGATCTAGTTCTATACTTTTATTATACTATTATACAATGCTAGCTTAGATCTTATAGATGCTTCCATCTAAGGATAAACATTGTTTTCCTTCTCCTACAACTTCGCTTCCATACATCGATGTCTACTATCTTTCAATAAATAGTTCAGTGTCAACTCCATTAAATTAAGATTACATTGGGTACTTCTTTGACTGTCAAAAGTTCGGTCAGGTTCATTTATTGCTTCTTTTGCAAGACAAGCATACAAATTATAATTACCCATAGAGCCGAGTATGCACTCTAATAAACTTCAGACTGATATAATATCGAATCATAGTGATGGTAATATGAACTCTAAGAACCTGCTTATGGGCTTCACAAAAGTGGGAAACTGAGAGAACTTACAGGACTACAGGTACAACAGTAAGAAACTTCCTGTTGCGAGTGAGCTGCTTGCCACTATCAATTTGCTCCCACCAAGTCAACCTGTTGTAGATGCCCTGGTCATCAGCAAAAGGTGTTCCCTTCTTCCAGTGAAAGAAGTGATATGTAATCTGATGTAACAATAAAGAGATAAACAATTAAATTTAGCTAGTACAAGCCCAAGTAAGCACACATGCAAGCAATAGAAACAGAGTATGATGGTAGCTAACATTCTCAAAGATCATTTGTGGACCTTATCAGAAGATAGATACCCAATGGTTGGAGAAAGTGTTTCTATACAATAATATTACATAAATGTGAGTCTGTTTCAACTCAAGATTCAACTCTGTTTCAACTCAAGATTCAACTCTTCAAGAGCAAACAACTAATCATACCATGGCATATAGACATGAGTACAGTGTCTCATCAATATGCACTACTACCAGTAAACCCCCCACGGCCCACAGTAGCACTAAATTAATCCAATGAATATACCATGATAGTTCTTCCACAAGTGAAAGTCACAACTCATCAACAGTTGCTTCATGGTTATGACAACAGCTTAGCACATAGTTCAAAACCTAGATAGAAATCAGTCAATCTCATATAGTTGAAGGCATCAGTACTCAATCCAACCAACCAAATGATACAATCGTAATAACTTGAATCACAAGCCAACTTTTTGGCAATCATCAGCAACCATAATTCATTTTACACATAAATAAAAAACAAAAACACACAGATCAAGCAAACTAAAAACAGTGTTCATGCTTCAAAACCCTAAATCCAGATAACAGAACATGAAATCATCATCAATACGGATAAAATCGAACTAAACATGCTCTAACACAAGCACAAATCAAGCGATCGCGTATGTAAACCTAAAACTGAATCGCAACATCACGTTCTCATCAAAACCAATAAACTCGAACTAAACAAGCTCTAACACGAACATAATCAAGTGATCGCGTACGTAAACCTAAAATCGAATCGCAACATCAAATTCTCCTCAATACAGACATAATCCAACTTAATTGAGTCTAACACAAGCACAATCAAGTGATCGCGTACGTAAACCTATAATCGAATCGAAACTTCAGTACAAAAACAAAATTAAAAAGTTGAAGAACGTAAGCACACCAGAGCGTGAGAGAGATTAACGGTGGTCCAAGCCATGCCAGCAGAACAGCCGGTGACGGAGAGAACAACGAGCCAAGCGAAGAATAATATTATTATGTAGATGGTCCAGACGCCGGGGTACATGAACCACTCGGTGTTCCTGTTGAGATCCGTCGGAGGCACCGGTTGTACGTACAAGTTGGCCATTGTTTGGAGTTCGTTTGATTAGAGGATTCGTGTGTTGAGTTCTCCGGTGAAGGTTCGGTTTGTGTGTGGTTGTGAAGTAGGTGTGTGTAGGTCGGACGGTGGTGGTGGTGGTGGTGGTGGTGGAGTGAAGATATGGTTGCTGCTTGGTGGATGGTGGTGGTGACGGTGACGGTGGTGGTGACGGTGACGGTGGTGGTGACGGTGACGGTGGTGGTAATATTTAGAACGCAAGATTAGACGTGTAGTGTATTACCATCCAATAATGAATTTACTACTTATCGGATAATATTTATTATGAATGGATAATATGGATACAAATACTTTAATTAAGGATACTTTAAAAACCAAAATAGAAAGTCATAACAAGTTCAATGTACAAATAGCTAATGCATACTATTTCTTTTTCTTTTTTTAATTATTTTAATACTTTTGTTTTTTTACTTAATATTTTATTATTTTTAAGTATACTTTAAAAACAAAAATAAAAAGCCTTAAAACTCAATGTACAAATATTTTATTATTAAAATTAGTTTTAAAGTTATTTTGTAATTCCCATATAACTTCTAAAATATGATATTTTGTAGAATTTTAAATATACTGCTGTGACGTGCTTATTTTTATCTATATTTTGATATAAATTTCGTTCGAAATGGAGTTATACGTAATAATATACAAGTCATTAAAGCACAAATGTACGAGTCGTGAAAGCTGTTGAAAGGTTTCGAAAGCATTTTAATGTTAGCATTTTTCTCGATTTCGCTCCCCAACCGCAACGCGGTGGCTTTATTTTAGTTTTATTTAACTGGAAGGTTAAATAAATATACCAAAATGTTAAACAAAGCTATTTAGAAAAAGCGTTACCTTTTATCAGTTTATGTGATTGAAAGTTAAAATTTCGAAAACGGTTTAAGTTCAGAAAGTGAAATTGTGTATGCTATTTAGAAAAAAGCGTTACCAACGAGTGACGATAATGATAATAAAAGCAACAATATTCATATCAATAAAAATTAATAATAAGATTATAAAATAATATTGTATTATGAAAAACTACATATTTACTAACAAAATATAAATAATGTATAAAACATATAAGATTAAACAATAAAATTCCAACATGTTTAATAACTAGTGACCTTGATTGTTAACTTATTATATTAATTAGAGGTTGAAGTATCAAAAAGTAAACAAATATTTAAGTTTTTCCAGTAAAATTAAGGAAAGTATTTGTAACCTTTTGCTATCTTTATTCTATCAATTTGTTTGAATTTAAATAAAAAAAATATAGAAGTTTGAGGGAGTTAGTATTGTTGTGGTACTTATTATTACTTGTTAAGTCTTATGGGCCATGAAAGAATGAAGTCTGGGCCTGAAAGACGATTCAAAAACCAGATAAGTGGTAACAAAAGGAGGTAGAAGAGAGTGGTGTGAGATTGGAACCAACGACTGCATCAGAGAATGTGTGTCTACGGTGAAAAAAATTGTTTCAAAACTGAAACTGTCTATTTGAACCGGGTAGAAACCGGTACATATAGGAACCAGTTTGAGATCGATAAAAACCATGGGTTTCTAACTGGTTTGTATTCCTCACTTTACACTAGTTCGAAACTGAATCGGTTAACATAGAACCAAATCTGTTAAAACTGCTTCAAACCGATTAAAAATCTGATCAACAACCCAAACTGAGCTGACCGATTTTGACTTGGAACCGATACCTGTAGAAACCGATTGAGGAAAAACTGGTTTGTGTATCTTTATTACCAACTAGGTTAATTTTTGATTATTTGTTATTATAGCACACAAAATATATATAATAAGTTAAAAAATTCCAATCCCAAAATAACTTAAAAGTCTTCATTCATTAAGCGTTTGAGAGGAAACAAGCCGATCCGCATCCAAAGGAATAGAACTTCCCGTCAGCTAGTAGCAAAGCTAAAAAGGAATAAAAAAACTTGAAGAATAAAACTATAATGTATGAAAGTCGTCACACCAAGTGTACGAGTAATGTAGCAACATAGCACTCATGGGACACCTGACCGTGTCTTTCTCGTTGCTGAGTCCTTCCTCGCTCGACCAGCTATTCATTCTTCTCCAGTTCTCCTCGTCCAATTTTTGTACCAAGATCTATACTTCACCCCCATTAAGAGTCATGTGGTTGTTTAACACAAAAATAGATTATTCCAATATTTACAAATATCTTTGTATATAATTATTTTGTTTACACTTGAAACATACTTTTGTGTATCCGAACTAATTGTAACGCCACAAACCCTAACACCAATAACCATCTATTGCATAATGAAACACACCAAACACTGAACGAAAAGTAAATAAACAAGGAATAACTGGAAAAAAATCAATGTAGAATTCCAGATATGTGTGACCCTAACCACAAGCAACCAATAATTATAAAAGCCACGAACAAAAACAACAACAATCTAAAGCTTACCGATCGTCCGGGCATGAGAAGATGAAAAAAAAGTCTATCGATGAAAATTTTCGTATGCTCTAACTTTTGTTCTCCCTTTCAGTTGTGGTTATGTAACCCGGATCACCCCATGAAAAATTTTAGTTCTTTGATAAAATTTTGAGAAAGATAAACACCATGCTTTCTGATTAATATGTGTATCTCTTAAATTCAAGGGTATAGAGAGAATTCTAGAGTTTTCTGATGATTTAGTTATATACAATCAAGGAGATTATATAAAGCCTACCTAAATCAAAAACAAGGAAACAAGATAATGGTAGGCCTAAAGAACAAGAAAACTAAAATAAATAAAAAAAATCATATACTTACTCTCAAGATAGAGCATGTATATCTTTGATATTCATCTTGCTTTGTAAAAAAATAAACTATTGAGTTCCAAAACCTTTTGTAAGCAAATCCGCATAGGCACTATCTCCTTGGAATCCATCTATTCACGGACAAAGAAATAATGCTTCTCAATAAGAAAAACATGGTTATTGGCAATATGACGAGCTACCTGATTATCACAAAATAAGAATGTATGAGTTGTTATTTTAACTTGTAGGTCTTTGAGTAGCTACCCCACCTCAAAGAATTTCACTAATTGTCTAAGCTATAGCTCTATATATAGCTTCTGCTAAATAGCAAGACATAACAATTTTTTTCTTAGTTTTTCAAAAGAAGTAAATTTTTAGTTCTTCATTGTCTCGTGTACAGGCACCCAAGCCAATCATAATCTAGGCAGTTAAGATTGGTTGTCCTTCCTGAGGAAGAATGATACCTTGCCTCGGTGCCCCTTTTAAATATCTCAAAACTTGATTTAAGGACTCTAAATGCTTGCGATGAGAGTCCTAACAAACTGGCTCAAAATATTATTGAACATGCAATATCAGGCCTCGTTACTTTTGGGTATAATAAATCGGCCTACTAACACAGGATATCGAGTGACATCTATTTCAGCATCCTCTTCTCCCTTATCGAGCTTTATTCTTTGAACAAAAGAAAATGCACTATAATGACACACTAACATTCCATTATCTGTTAAACATCTAAGGTGTGTTTTCATTGATTAAAAACCAATCCATTGGATATTTTGGCAACTTCTTTGTTTGTTATTTTTTTTGGCTAAAATTCTTCATCAAGTTACTTTTTGTGGCTAAAATTCTTAATATTAAATCCTTCATCAAGTTACTTCTTTGTTTGTTATTTTTTTTTTCAGATTTATTTCCCACAATAATAACATCATTGACATAAATAAGGATGAAAACATATTTTGATTCTTTATGAAAAATGAAAAGCAAGTGATCAACCTTAGATTGATAAAAATTTAAGTTGAAGATATGATGAACTTATGATATCAATTTCTTGATGCTTGTTTGAGATCACAAAGATATTTTTGAAGGATACATACTCTTGTCTTGTTTTTCTTTAGAAAACCTTGTGAGATCTTTATGTAAACTTTCTCATCTAAATCGTCATACATGAAAGCATTACTTACATTCAGTTGATGAATAATGTCAGCTTTCTTTATGCCTATGTTTAATAACTTTTTTATGGTCACAAGCCTTGAATCTTTCAATCTCTCCACTGGATTTATTTGCTTTATAAACCCACTTTGAGTCTTATGGTTTGTTTTTCTTTTGACAACTGTTCCAAAGTCCATTATCTGATTTGCCAAAAAGCCAAACCCTACATATATATATATATATATATATATATATATATATATATATATGTATGTATATATGTATATATATATGTATATATATATATATGTATGTATGTATGTATATATGTATATATATATACATATATATGTATATATATATACATATATATGTATATATATATATACATATATATGTATATATGTATATATACATATATATATGTATATATACATATATATGTATATAAATACATATATACATATAAATACATATATACATATATATATGTATATATATATATATACATATATATACATATATATATATATATGTGTATAGTATGTATATATATGTATATATATGTATATAAATACATATATACATATATATATACATATATATATATATATACATATACATATATATATATATGTGTGTATATATATATATATATACTAGACGGGTGCGGGCGCACGCGCGATGCGGCGAGACGCAATGAGATGTATGAACATTTTTTACATCTCTCATGAGTTTATGGTATTTTATTATTCTTGTAGTATTTTACAAAAATCTAATATGTTGAGGACAAACGCGCATTAAAATAAATTTTTTTTAAAGGTTTATATGGTTCTCAAAGTTCCTAAAATAATGCAAATTTTAAAGGTTTTTATGGTTCCTAAAATAATGCAAATATTTAAAATTTTATATAAGTATTAGTATGTATAAAATTATTATGTAACTAACTCTTAGGGGGTAATTCGTAAATAATGATATAATTGCGATAAAGTGATTGTAACTTGTGTGTTGAGCAAAATAATTGTTCTTAATTTTAGGGTATCTTAACCAATCCCTCTTATATGTTTTATATATGTAGTGTATATATATATAGTGTGTATATATATATATATATATATATATATGTATATATGTGTGTCTAGAAAAAAGAAAGGAAAACAAAAAGAAAAAAATTCCAACTACAACCAACTTTTTGGAAACATTAAATTTATATTAAATAGAGTGGAATAAAAGAAAAAAAATAACATTAAATGTTTCAAAAATGTTTTCTTGAACGAAAAATGCATTAGAAAACTAATAAGAACGATTACACAGGATAGACAATTCAAATTGTTTAACCCACATAAACGACGACACCAACACATTTAACACTAGCTCCAAATTCTAATTCATTCTGTTAAAACACCATCATTTCTTCACTTCCATATATGTCAACTGAATTGTCATGGACGTGATTTATAGACTTAAGTAGCTCCTTCATGCAATCATGCATGCATTAGACAGAAATTACACATGCACCAAGACTTAGGTGGAGATTGTTAAATAAAGTCATGGTTAAACTCGAGGGACTAACTGTGACATTGTTTGATAATAAAGGAGCACTTTATAAACTGCTGAAGAAGTTTTATAAAGTGCTGAAGAAGTAGTGTTATAAACTACTGAAGAAGAAGTTTATAAAACTACTGAAGAAGTAGTTTTATAAAACTACTGAAGAAGAAGCTCGCAAACTACTGAAGAAGAGGAAGCTCTATATATATGGAGATAATCGGTAGTTAAGATAATAGAACAGAACAGAGTGTATGTGAGCAGAGCGTATTTTTCTTCTGAAGTTTGAATTCTTCCGAATTCTGTTGTAACTCGATTTGATTGTTCATGTTTGTTCTTGATTTCGTAATAAGATTCATTCAATCGTTGGTTG
>BJCM01211267.1:0-16187 GCA_018326385.1 Flaveria bidentis
GGGGTGAGCAACCCTATGGTTGCAACAGACTCGGATAGCGTGCAAATAGTTGTGATTGTTAATGAGGAGAGCGACCCTTTTGTCGTAACAGACTCGAAAGGACGAACATATAAAATGAACGAGGTTAACGAATGTAATGGAAGATAATAATGATATTATCTGTATGTACGTACAATGTATGATCACGAACGAATGAAAAGTATAGTATGATTCTGAAAGAAAATAAAGAACGATTATATCGATGGAATGTATGTTTTATTATAAGACTAGAACTCACTCAGCGACACTGACTTTTATACATTTTCAGTTGGCAGGTAAACGTTGTTGAGGATGGCACGAGGCGGCTACTAAGCTCTTTTGGATGGAATTCTTTTGTTAATGTTTTTGCATTGTAATGCAAACGACTGATGTTTTGAAATGAACGCTTGTATTAACTTGCAAAAGCATTTGTAATGATATGAAGAGTTAAATTTTTATGTTTCCGCTGCAATATTTTCGTAAGGCAAGTGTTAATATATGTTTTATGTGCGATGAGGATCCAACTGTGAGCGTCCGGAGAACGGGGCCTTACAAGTACATCATATTGTAAGCACCTCAACACCTAAGTAAACCATAAAACTACTAACCAAAACCACATCGAAAATCTACCGGAAGTATCCATCAACATCAACATAAATAATAATAATAAACACACCCAAGTAAACCATACAATTACTAACCAAATATCACAAAAAAGTTACTATCCGCATTGTTGAGCATAAAAATAAAAGTAAAATAAAATAAAATAAAAACTGGAAACATTTCTATAATACTACAAAATAATCCACAAGGGCCAATGATATAGAAAGTTCATGAGTGCTTACTACAACCATTTTCAATAAAGTAACTAAAGGTATTTCCAACACAATTGTATCTAAACTTATTATTTGTTCTACAAAGCTTCTGGAGGCACTTATCAAGAAGCGATAGAAGTGAAATAGCTTGTGAACTCTGTGTACTCATCAACAATCACGGTGCCTCTAAACCATAGTATTAACCAAGATCTAAATCATTGTTTGAACCCAGATTGAGATGAAAAGCAATGGAAGGGAAGTGCTTGTGGCGGCGATGGTTGTTTGCTTATGGTATCGTCTGGAGGTGGTGGTGGTGTGAACCTAGATCTGAACCATGGTGATGTGAACCCAGATCGACGAGGAATGGTGGCTGGTAGGTGATGAGTTTGATGGATTAGCGTGGAAGACGAAGAAAGGGAAGGTGGAACGATGGTGATAGAAGTGTAGGGTGGTGTATGCTAGTGATGGTGGTGGTGGTGGTGGTGGTGGTGGTGGTGGGTGGTGTTCAAAGATAATGGTGAAGATATGAATGTATCAAACTTTGAATGAGATGGATTTTCAATAAAGGGATGACATCTGACAAAAAGTACAGAAATGGAAATGACCATCTTACCCCTGAATGATCCTAGCCCTTTAAATAGAATCTAAATTTTTTAATATAAAATCAATGATTGTGGTTTAGTTAAAAGGTTATCACAATTAGTTATGGTTTTCATATGAATCCAATCCTATATATATATATATATATATGTATATGAGGGTATTCATCCGGATAAAATTCACAATTATTAACTTTGAACTCATATCACAGTATTAATTTCACGGCAACCAACTTAATATTTTATTCTCAAATGCCATACCGAACAATTGATATGTATACGACAACGAGCAGATACGTGGCAACCAACGATTGATGATAAAAGTTCGTATCTATCTTGTTCTATTTTTTTTATTAGTTCTTAGAACCCATATTTTCAACCCTCCTCGCGTTGAGCGGTATTTTAAGCGTCGTACTTAAGTATACATTATGATTATCAAACTTGTTTCTGAATTAAAGTTAACGTAAAGTATACTACATTTGACCAGATCATTTTCAAAGAAAACTTACATCGACCAATTTAAAGTATACATATGAATAAGCACATAAATGCTTTATAAATGAACCAATTCAATTCTGAACAAAATTTATGTCAAAAGTTACACGAATGCTGAAACGTAGACCATTTCACAACGTATATAAAAATAAGCACAAAAACGTTGTATATTATCACGATTCAATTCTAAACAAAAAACTTAGACAAACGTCAAAATGTAGGCATCTCACAACGTATATAAAAATAAGCACGGAAACGTTTTATATTTAACGTGACTCAATTCTAAACAAAATTTACTTTAAAACTTAAATGAACGTCAAAATGTATATGTAACACCAATATTGTCTGTTTTACCCCCGAAAAGCTCACGGAATTGTTTTTGGTGATATTACAACTTAGACATTCCTTATTAACTATAGCCAATGTGGAGTTCTCCCACCTAAACACGTTTAACCGTGGAGTTCTCCTTTCATCCACAGCCAATAGCCCAAAACGCGTTGGTGATATTACAGCCCAGACATTCCTTATTAGCCAAAAATTTCTCCTGCCCACGGCCAATGAGGGACTAATGTAGGGTGTCACAATCCCCCCCCCCCATGTTCATCGTCCTCGATGAGCCAAAGAAGTCACCATCCTTGGTGAGGTATGTCCCACATCCCAAACGACACAGGAGTGACTCTGATAGCAATCTGTAACACTCGGTCGCTCATACCACCAATATTCTCCGCTTTGCGCACGAGAAACTCACAGATTTGTTTTTGATTGCCCAGGTGAAAACATACCACGGAGGTCACCCATCCCTGGATTGCTTCCAACTGAGTACGCTTAACTGTAGAGTTCTCCTGTCAACCACAGACAATACGCTGAAAACACATTGCTGATATTAGATACCAGACATTCCTTATGAGCCATGAATCTCTTTTGTCCGCGATCAATATGGTATTAATGTAGGGTGTCACAATATATCATCTCATGATGTATATAAAAATATCCATGTAAGTGTTTTACATTTGACAAGACTCGTTTCTAAAAAAATTTATGCTAAAAATAAAAAAACTCGAATTTATAGTGACATGTATTTAGTAAACTAACATTGAAATGTCAAAAAATCAAAACATTTAAAAACACAAACACCAAAACGAATTTTTAACATTGATAAATTAAATCAATATCAAAGAAAATAAAATGATTTTTAAAAACTTACAAAAAACAAAATTATCTAACAAAAATTATTTATAAAAACAAATATTACAAAAAGCAAAATAATATAACAAAAAAGCAAAATAACTAAAGACATGAAGTCTTTACCACCAAGGCAAAGTCACATGATTTGTCGTATACTCATTTACATGATATATGTGACAACCAAAGTCATGCATATATAGGTGGCATAATTTGATTGATCATCGGCAAAAGTATAGTTGTTGGATCGGGTTTGGTTTATAATAACAAGAACCTAGTCCTTGATTAGTAAGTAATGAATATGAAATTTAAGTTAGATGTTTATTATCACAACATAAATACTTTAACTAAATATAAATGTACAAGTTATTATTTCAAAGTATTACTTAATTAATTTGATGTAAAATGTAACAATCGGTAGATAGAATCAAATGACTAGAAAACTTGCATTTACTATACATGTGTGAGTACCTTTATATTAAGAAATCTAAACAATAAAAATAAACTATTCTATGTTCAGAGTCTATATCAAACAGATAATTTGTGTATCGTAGTTGATAGCTTCAATATTGTGTTGTCTACAAAAGCTGAAAAACAGAAGCCATCGTCACACGCAATCTTATTCTAAGTAGCAGTTGATGAGCAGCTTACGGAGTTCACTACTAATCGGCAGTTGATTTGCGTATGCTAATCGACAGACATTTAGCATATGTAGTTCGACAGTTGCTTTGGCATATGCTAATCGGCAATCATTCAACATACGTCTTTGCCAGTGGATCTAGCACTTGATCTGATTCGGTAGTTAGCAGCCACTGCTAAAATCCTGTGTGTTCAATAATTTCATCATTCATGATTCAACAATATTAATTTCATATATACGTATGCGAAAAGTGAGGGTATGTTATTTAATCTATTTTGTATTTTTATAGTAAATTTCTCGTTTTTTTAAAAAATAGTTTTTAATTTAAATTCTCTTCTATTTAAAGTTTATTTTTCATTTTCTAATAACGTTCACTCTACTATTTGGCAATCAAATAGATTACTTTAAATCTCGAGTACACCCTTAAAAGGTGCATATATTATCTATGAGCTTTCTTTTGTATTGAAACTTGATTTCCTCTTGCAACTTGCCTATTTTTCTCTACAGGCTTTCTTGTTTCTAAACATTTGGTTATCCAACAACGTAATGGTCACTATTAATTTAAACATACATTGTAACATATTTAATTTTACATAAAATCTACGTGCTATGAAACACGGGTAAACGCCCGCTATTTGTTATCCCAAATATTAACTAAAAAGTTTTAAACATGGAATTCTTAGGTAACCTTTTAGGAGTCTGTGTGTAGTTCAAATGAAAATAAATAAAAAAAGATTTTTTTCTGTAAACTTTTAAAAACAAAATTAATTTCAATTTAAATCATTATCTTTTATTGTACGAATAATATTACTTCACATATACAACATTATATTTTTTTATATATTTAAGTAAATTCATGTTCGTCAAAAAAGTAACCTACATAAAAGATATAACTTATACACATGTTTACGTTGTGCAAGTTATAATTTACATATGCCCTTCAAGTTGTAAGAAAATTTTCAAAGTAATAATGTGTGAAAAATTGGATCGGGGGCTGGATCGAACCCGGTTAGTGCATTAGTTACTTGAAAATCATTTGGACCAGGGGCTTGAATCAAGTAAACATGTATAAGATCTCGGTAATCGGGCTGGTATCATCTAATTCATGTTGGTCTCATATTCGTGAAAATAAAACTAATCCATATTCAGTTCCATATCGAATACAAGTTCAATATGTTTTAGGCATTCATGTTGGATTTGGGGTTTTTGCTACCCCCTTAGTTGAAAGGACACTAGCAACACTTATATTGGACCCATAACCTGTATACGACTCATATAGATGCTATAAAAGTTGAATGATGTTAGGGGTGTCGTATCTTATCTAGTGGCTGCCCTATATGAGTCTTATGGAGTTTAAACAACTTTTCTTCAATCTTGATGACTTTATAGAGATTGTAGTAAATTTTTTAAACTTTTGTTCGAACTATTTACATTGGTGAAATAATATACACTTATATCGAGTAATTTGATGTCTTACACCGGTGAAATAATTTGCACTTACACCGAGTAATCTAATGTCGTGCCAACATAATTCACACGTACGTTGAACAATCTTAAGTCGTGTCAAACCATAAGCACTGATTACGAGAAATCTAACATCAAGTCCATAATTCACATGAATTTCTAGCTAGGATTATTGTAATCAATTTAAGACCCTAAATGATTGATAGAGGGTTGTACGACTTGTATAGGATGCTTATATAACTCCAACGAATCATGAAAGAATATGACTAGGGTTACTTGACGTTGCTTTGTTGGTAACACTAAACCCTATACGAATTATATTGCACTATGTGGGTCGTGTAGCTAATGAATAATTTATCATTATAAGATAAAGATAAAAAAAATTGGGTACATTAATTTATTTTTAAGCAAAGGCAGAAGGAAAAGATAGACAAGATTTACACACGCAATATTATGATCATTAACCTTAAATATTCAAATTACATAGAAACATGCAGATCCACAACCAGCATAGTTATAACTTATTAGCATCAAAAGAAACCATAAACAAAAAAAAAAAGAAAATAGATCCCCTAGTAGTACATGATGTTTATGCTATGAATACATAAAATAACATAGCAACGATAACACAACATAACATAACATAGTGCTTGTAAGTTGTAGATCAGCTAGCAGCCGGGCGGTGGATCTTGTTAGTGGTGGTGGTGGTGTGGCTTATGCGGTGGTGGAGGATGGTGGACCACCGGCGGAGGCGGGTGGTGGACGACTGGCGGAGGAGGAGGGTGGTGGACGACATGGACCACAGGAGGCGGTGGAGTGTGGTGGTGAACCACCGGAGGTGGTGGTGGATTGTGGTGGTGGTGGTGGTGGTGGGGAGGTGACTTTGGCATGTTTTTCTTCTCTAAATGGTTAAGGGTTGTGGTGGTGTAGTTAGGTACAATAAAGAGATTGTAATATGTTATATAATAAAGTGGTGTTAGGTAAGTAACTTAGCCACGAATTAAAATTATAAAATTATGTGCGTGTTCGTTTCATCCACCGCCCATGCTTTTCAAGTTATTTTGTTATTTTAATCGAATGTCAATAAAGAAATACGTGATGAGTTTTGCTAACTATGATATAATAATAATATTTATGATTGTGTGTAGCTTGTAAGAAGTTTATCAAGTCTAATTAATTAGTTATATTATACTTGGCTTCTAATAGCCTTGTAAATTAACTGAACGTTTATGAATTGTTCACGAAATGTTCGATGGTAAGTTTATTTATGTTACTTCACTTAATAGCCTTGTAAACACTTAACTACGGAAGAACATGACTTGTTTTGGTTTTTAATACTTCACAACTTGTTTATCTTTTGCATAAGTATTTATTGATTTGATTGCCGAAGTGCAAACATATTGTGTCTCGTGGACCTTTTAATGAGTTATTCAAGTTTGTAACAACCTAGTTCCTGGCTTGTGAAGTAAGAATAACACAATATCATCAAACGTCTCCCCCTTCTTGCAATGCTGCAGAGCTCCAAATTTAGTTGAGGACTTTTAAAGCAATGACTGTGGTGGTGCTTGTGATGCAATGAGAGCGAAGTTTGTGGACTGGTGGTGGAGGCAAGAACGTGTTGGATATTTAGTGTATTTTGAGATTGCCTATGACATTCAAATAAGAGTGCACGCTTGTTTGAATGTCATCGGGCCTAACGGGGGATCCAAAGGGGCAGCGCCCCCTTAGCGAGGCGGGGGCAGCGCCCTCGAGAGAAGTGGGGTCCAAGGGGCGGAAGCCCTTGGCGGGGTCCAAGGGGCAAAGCCCCTAGCTGTAATTTACCCGAAGAAGCAGTTTTCTTGAAAACTAAAAATACGCTCCTGCGTATTGGTTTCTTAATCCCCTGATAGAAATTCGATTTCTTGATATTCTCAAAATTGCTCAATCAAAAATCCATACAAAAATATAGAATCAATATGATTTTATCCAATCAAACGTTGGTAGACACTCCAATTGTTTGATCTGAAAGTGATCACACGACTTTTGATTTATCCAGTAATTTTCGAGAATTCCCCAACAAAGATCAAACAATTTCGTGATGATGCCTGGTGAATCGGTGAGTGATATGACATCAATGTTCGTGAAGTTGGCGAAATTTGAAGGAACGGATTTTCGGCGTTGGCAAAAGAAGATGCAGTTTTTGTTGACAACTTTGAAAGTGGTGTATGTGTTGACAACCCCGGTGCCAGAGGAAGTGGCAGATGAAACTATCGAACAAACAATGAAAAGGAACAAATTATGGAACGATGATTTCATTTGCCGTGGCACATTCTGAATGGTATGTCTGACACTTTATTTGATATTTATCAAATGTTGAATCCGCAAAAGAACTGTGAAATACGCTTCAAGCCAAGTATATGGCTGAATATTCCTCAAGCAAAAAATTCTTGGTAAGTGAATTTATGAATTATAAAATGGTGGATGGGCGTTCCGTGATGGAACAATACAACGAGTGTTTGGGAAAACTCGGTAGGTTTGAACATCGGCTAAAAATGTATGAATCCATTGCCACTGCATCTATCATAGATAAACTCCCGCCTTCTTGGAAGAAATTTAAACATAGTTTGAAACATAAGAAAGGTGAATACAACCTTGTTGAATTGGGTAGTACTATTAGTATTGAGGAAGGTTGTAGAAGAATGGATAATGTTTGGGTGAAGGAGAAGGACAAAGATATCGGTGGGTCCTCGGTTAATGTTATGGAAGAAACTGGTCTAAGTTCTAAACAGGGACAACACGAACAATAAGAAACGTAAATTCCAACAAGTATATCTTGTCAAAACATGGTTCTTTTGTTGGATTTGGTTATCTATGTAATGGTATGATTATGTTAAATTTGGATGTAACTTTTAGTGATAATTATGTTTGCATGAATGATTCTACATCTAGTGTAAATTTGTCTAAATCTGAATTATGACATGCTAGATTAGGACATGTACATTATAAACGACTTAAGGAAATGTCTCAAACGAGCTTAATTCCGGCTATTAACTTAAGAAATGAAAAATGCCATATTTGCAAGTTAAATAAAATAACTAAAAAACCATTCCTGCAACATGTCACTAGGGAAAGTAATCTGTTACAATTAATACAAAGCGATCTATGTGATTTTCATGGCACACCATTACTAGGTAACAAGAAGTATGTTGTAACATTTATAGATAATGCTACTAGATTTTGTTATGTTTACTTGTTACATACAAAAGATGAAGCTCTGGAAAAGTTTAAAATCTATAAACAAGAAGTAGAGCTTCATCGAAGTGAGTGGATCAAAAGTCTACATACGGATAGAGGTGGTGAGTATTTTGATCCAGAATATTTCCAATCAACTGGAATAATACACCTTACCACAGCTCCTTATACACTGGAACAAAATGGTGTGGCAGAAAGAAAGAATAGGACTCTAAAGGAGATGGTTAATACTATGTTGTCCCATTCGGGCCTAAATAATGGGTTTTAGGGTGAGGCTATGTTGACAGCCTGTTATTTGCTAATCAGGGTTCCTAATAAAAGGAACAAGACTACCCCTTTTGAGCTTTGGTATAAAAAACCACCTGAGTTACTAAAACTAAGAGTTTGGGGTTGTAGAGCCGTGGTAAGGCTCAACGATCCTAAGATAAGGAACTTAGGGGAAAGAGGTATAGAATGCATTTTCATTGGGTATGTTAAGCATTCGTTCGCTGACAGGTTTTATGTAATAGAACCGAATGACTATGTGTCTGTGCATACGGTTATCGAGGCAAGATGTGGGAATGTAGAATATGATGAAGAAAGATTCACATTTATACCTAGGCCAAAGGATATGAATCCTAGTTTAAAGACTTCGGGTGAAAACGAAAATGTAACTTCAACTAGCACTGAACCAAGAAGAAGTACAAGAGAAAGAAAGGCCAAGTCTTATGGTAATGATTTTCAATTTTACTTAGTTGAGGGATGTAGGAATGAAATTAATTTTCAATATCAATATTGTTTCAGTGTTGATGAGGATCCAAAGACCTATAGTGAAGCAATGGCTTCAAGGGATGTTGCTTTTTGGAAAGAAGCCATTTAAGATGAAGTTGATTCTATCTTGCAAAATAATACATGGAAATTGGCAGATTTACCCCCTAGTTGTAAACCTTTGGGAAGTAAATGGATCTTCAACAGGAAGATGAAGGTGGATGGTACTATTGATAAGTTCAAAGGCAGATTGGCAATCCAAGGCTTTAGACAAAAGGAGGGTATTGACTTCTTTGATACATATGCTCCTATGGCAAGGATATCCACCGTTAGATTATTATTAGCACTTGCTGCTATACATAATCTTGTAATTCACCAAATGGATGTGAAGACTACATTTTTAAATGGTGAATTAGATGAAGAGATTTACATGAAACAACCAGAAGGGTTTGTTATACCTGGAAATAAAAACAAGATGTGTCTCTTTATGGTTTGAAACAAGCACTTAAACAGTGACATCAAAAGTTTGATGAGGTTGTATTGTCTAATGGTTTTGTTTTAAACCAAGCAGACAAGTGTGTTTATAGCAAGTTTGATGCTTCTAGGAATAGAGTCATCTGTTTGTATGTAGATGATATGTTGATCTTTGGCACTAACCAAGATCAAGTTGATAAAACAAAGGAATTTTTATCATCTAAATTTGCTATGAAAGATATGGGGAAAGCTGAGGTGATCTTAGGTATTAAGATCAAATGTGAGAACAAGGGCATTTCAATCTCTCAATCACACTACATTGAGAAGATCTTGGAAAAGTTTAATTTCAAGGATTGTTCTCCTGTAAGTACTCCTATTGATCCTAGTTTTAAATTATTACCTAATAGTGGTATTGTAGTATCTCCACTTGAGTATTCAAGAGCAATTGGATCACTTATGTATGCTATGATCAGTTCCAGACCAGATATAGCATATGCTGTTGGAAAGCTTAGTAGGTTTACTAGCAAACCTCATCACTGGCAAGCATTAAGTAGAGTATTTAAGTATTTGAAAGGAACCATTAATTATGGTTTGACCTACATTGGATTTCCTTCAGTGATTGAAGGATATTTAGATGCAAGTTGGATAACCAACATGGAAGACCATTCTTCGACAAGTGGTTGGGTATTCCTTCTTGGGGGAGGTGCTATTTCTTGGGCTTCAAAGAAACAGACTTGTATGACAAACTCAACTATGGAATCTAAATTTGTAGCCTTAGATGCAGCTGGTAAGGAAGCTGAGTGGCTAAGAAACCTGATTTATGAGATTCCATTATGGCCAAAACCGATATCTCCCATTTCTATCAGGTGTGATAGTGAAGCTACACTGGCTAAGGCATATAGCCAAGTGTACAATGGCAAGTCAAGACACTTAGGTGTGAGACACAGCATGGTTTGTGAGCTCATCATGTGTGGTGTGATTTTAGTTGAGTATATGAGAACTCAACAGAACTTAACTAATCATTTAACCAAAAGGTTAAGTAGAGATCTCATGAGAGGATCAGCTGTAGGACTGGGGTTAAAGTCCATCTGAAAACTCTCTTGTCAAAATACCTAATTCCTACCTAATATGATGTTAGGTGTTGAATTCAATGTGCAAAGCTTAACATCTAGAGTTTGGAACATAACATTAAATTATCCTAAAGGTATGTGTTCAGATCTGCAATTTAAGAGAGGTTGAAGTATATCTTCTTAATAGTTCTTTTGAAAAATGGTATTTGCAGGTGCAAGAATGAGAGAACTACCTATATGAGCATGAAGTTTAGCCGCTTCAAGAAGTTGGGACTTGACTTTGATATAGGGACACATGCTAGTAAAAGATAGTGTTAAGTTAGATTTATGTATGTAAATTAATGTGTATATTATCTTCATGTATTCAATATGGATATTAAGGGTTCAATCCTTAGAGACACCCTTAAATTCGAATATTTGGAATGTGTAACATACTAATGTGAAATTCAATCGTCACGATATTTCATTTATGCATTAGTTTGTTTGATTGTTGTGAATAAGTCAGTTAATCTATGATTACACTAAAATGGGGGAGGTTTGTTGGATATTTTAGTGTAATTTGAGATTGCGTATGACATTCAAATAAGATTGCATGCTTCTTTGAATGTCATCGGGCCTAACGGAGGATCCAAGAGGGCAACGCCCCCTTGGCGGGGGTTCGGGGGCAGCCCTCCCTTGGCACGGGTTCGGGGGCAGCGCCCCCTTGGCAGGGGTTCGGGGGCAGCGCCCCCTTGGCGGGGGTTCAGGGACAGTGCCCCCGAGAGAAGCGGGGTCCATGGGGCGGCAGCCCCTAGCGGGGTCCAAGGGGCAGAGCCCCTGGCTGGGGTCGAGCTGCCAGGTCAGCTTGAAAATTTTATTTTTAGACAAAATTCTTTCATCGAAAATGCATTAGAAATTTAATTTCGGGCCAAATATGCATTCATGAAACTTGAGGGACTAAAGGTGTAATTTACCCCAAGAAGCAGTTTTCTTGAAAACTAAAAGTACGCTCCTGCGTATTTGGTTTCTTAATCCCCTGATAGAAATTCGATTTCTTGATATTCTCAAAATTTCACAATAAAAAATCCATACAAAAATCTAGAATCAATCTGATTTTATCCAATCAAACGTTGGTAGACACTCCAATTGTTTGATCTGAAAGTGATAACACAACTTCAGATTTATCCAGTAATTTTCTAGAATTCCCCAACAAAACGGCAGTTGTAGTGATGGCGGTGATAATGAAGGGGTACTTTGAAATAAATTTTATATTTCAAAAATTATTGAAAATAAAAGCTAAAAACTTTCTAGAATTTATAAATCATGTATTAAAATCCATGTCTAATAAATAAGTAGATGTTTGTGTATGTGGTACAGTTATGAATTCATGATTCTTTTTCCCACTGCTCTATTATTATTAAATAATATGCCAATATATATATATATATATATATATATATATATATATATTACATAATTTATTGTATTATATTTTATTTCTATTTCTATTTCTATTATATATTATTTCTATTTCTATATATATGTATAAGATCAGAATCTTTTCAGAACTTATAAAGATCGCGAGAACTAGAACTTTTTGTAGCTATTGATTGATATAGTTTTTATTACTTATTTAATATATTCTAAAGGGCAATAAGGTAATTTTATATATATTTAGTAGTTGATTTTTTTCATTTTAATACCTTCATTTAAGGTAGTTTCAAAATAAACTTTGATTATATTACAATCCCAAATTGGAATTCAGTTACATCGAATCTTTACCTTTAAGCAAAATCAACTGAACAATGAATCCTTCAAATCCTCACCTTCTAACAGAAAACGATTGAAATCAATTGCGCACGACTAGAAGATTAAAAATGACGAAGATGAAAATATGATGTCGCACACTGTTAGAAGATGAAAATGACGATGATGAAGATGAACCAAAGGTGAGATGATGATGACGATGAAGATGATGGAATTAATGGAGATGACGATGGTCATGTAAAGTGTTTTACTTTTGATGTTTGGCATACCTCCTGTAATCAATACTTATTTTTTATGGTTAATCTTTGTTTAGTTTTGCGGCTTATGGTTTCATTAATGAACACCAAACCCAAACCCCCTGGTAGAAGATTACGATTGAAACATTATGCGTTCTTCTTTTCACAATATTTAAGATGAAAATAAGATTGAACATCAAATATATGAGAATGAAATACTCAAAATCATATATGTTTTGGGTGATCTCGAAGAGTCTAAAACACACATTTAAAGTGTTTTATAAAGATTTTTTTTCATTCTTTTAAAGATGGCCATGATGATAAAGATGATGTTGTTAGTGAAACTATCCTATGGATAATACTATTTGGTTTCTTTCTTGATGTATAATATTGGTATTGATTATTTAGAAAGTTTCAAAAATTATAAAGTTAGACTGTTTACATATATGTATACTTACGTATACGTAAACCTATATGCAAACTTTATTTTACGTTTACATAAACCTATATGTAAACTTGTCTACTTCTATGTAATGATACGTTGAATATATGATCACGTATATGTAAATCATATTTATATCAATATAACTACAGTTATTATTTTAAGTTTGGTTGTATAATTCTAATTACATTCACATTTGATACACTAACTTACATGTATGCAAACTCCGTCATGTTAAGAAATGTCTTTCAAAGCACACCAATTTACATATATGTATATCGCTTGAGTTCGTACAACATCCACGGAAATGACATATATATAACCTGTTAACGTATATATAAATTAATATACATTGCTTGTTGTGGATTTGTTACAGACATCAATTTGATCTAGGTGTTATTTTACATATATGTAACTTATGTAAATTATATAATTTGATAATTTGATAGATATAATTTATAAATTTGATTTGATTCATATATGTGTAAATGATTTTTCAACTAATAAAATCTAAAATGAAGGTGAGAGAAGGAGTAAGATACGGAATCTTTTCTATTTTTGGGGGTTTTCAAAAACCTAAATGGTCTCATTTTACTAATATACCATTAATTCTTTAATTACCAAAATAAATTGATATATTAATTTACAATATAACCCTTTTTAATCTTTAGTATAATCAATAATTAATAAAAATTCTGTAAGTTCTTATTTTAATAGTAGTTCTGAAAAGAATGTAACCCTATATATATATATGTGTGTGTGTGTTTGTGTGTGAAAAAGCTAGTCCACTAGTAAATGATCGTAAAATGTGAAATCAAACTCTAAACAAACACACACACACACACACATATATATATATATATATGTTTTTAGTGGACTAGCTTTTTTAGATTGATTTTTTTTCATTTTTATTAAATCTTTATTACTAAACATTTGATATCTTTTATATAACTAGTGTTATTGTAACACTATTGAAAACCAGACCCAAAGCGTCCTCTGGACACCAAAGGTTCGGGAGCGGGAATCAAATGCAATAAATATGTAATTCAACCAATATGGTGAATTATTTTAATCAATTTTTATTTCTTAAATCATATAAACAATTTAATAATAACTTGATTAATAAAATAAGTTGTAAAGTTTCATTTGTCATTTATGTGTTTAGTTATTAAACTCGCAATCAATAAATAAATTGAAAAGTTTTATTAAAATTTATGAAGTTTTATAAAGTTTTTATAAAAATAAAGTGATTTATTATCTAAATTAAGTTCTATAAGTCCAGGGTTTAGATTTGGAAGGCCCCGTTCCCGAGACGCTTATAACTGGCCAATCATTGCACATAAAACATATATTTTCATTAACGTAAATAAAACGTTGCAGCGGAAACATTAAAAAGAACCTTTCATTTCGAAATAAATGCTTTTGCAAGTTAATACAACATTCATATTACAAAACATCGTTTGTTCGCATTATAATGCAAAAACATTAAACAAAAGAATGTCATCCAAAAAGAGTCGAGTAGCCGCACCGTTCCATCCTCAGCAACATTACCTGCCAACTGGAAACACATAAAAGTCAGCGTTGCTGAGTGAGTTCTAGTTTTATAGTAAAACATACTTTATCTTTCATTTAAACCCGTTCTTTACTTTCTTTCAAATCATACTAGGCTTTAGAATGTGATCACACATCGTACGTACACATAGATATTAGTTATTATCTTTATCATCGTTCATTTCGTACATTTATTATCTTTCGTTTCCATCTAGGTCCTGTCATATGCTTAACCCCCCCTAGAGCACCAAGCAATTCATCTAGGGTTAAGCGACAAGGACCCCATACATATGGTCAATCACAAAGATTAAACCCCTGTGTGCATCCTCATGGGGTATTTAACCCGCATATAGTTGAGCTGATAGCCCTCATTGGGTGTGAACCTCCATACATTTGCTTAATCACACGGATTAGGCCCCAGTGTGCATCCTGACGGGGTAGCTAATCCGCACACGGTTGAGCTAACACCCCTCATTGGGTGTGAACCTCCATACATTTGCTTGCAAGCCTTTCTTATGTTCATTCATTCATTAATGCATGCATTCTTTCATTTCGTTCCTCTTTTCATTATCTTCCACTTTACGTTACATAATATTTTTCATTTTATTCATTAACATTCAACGTAAAGCCACGGGAAAATAATCATATAACTAGTAACATATACATAATGATACAACATCACCATACAAGGCATATCATACATACATAACATACATCATACATACCATCATGCATAAGTATCAATCATACATCATCATCTATGACCTCGAAGTCAACTTACATGAACCCCCGGGAACCTCCCAAGTCAAGGCCTACATCTACCCATTTCTCCGAAAATCAGAAAAATAAACTATCTTCATCCACATTTCCTCTTGATCATCTGTATTGGCAAATGCGGATGAGTTAGACTCGGAGGGTCATCCACATTAGTATGTGGTTCATCCGCATTGGGTAATGCGGATGAACAAAAGTTGTTATCCGCATTTCCTCTACTCCCCCGCATTTGTCAATGCGCAAGAGCATAACTTGTCCGCATCACTTCTGGTCTTCCGCATTTGTCAATGCGGAAGAACAATCAGCTCTCCTTCAGTAGACTCTTCATCTGCATTGACTTTAGTTGCATGGTCTTCAGCCGCATGACCATCAGTCTCCAATCATTCCTACCCCCTTCTAAGCTTAAGAAATCCATTCACATCCTTAATCAAGCATAGCATTGCCTACCTCGAACCCTACCCGAAACACATCCAAACACACACATAAACATATACGAGTATGAAACCCAACTTTTATAAAAAGTTCATACATGCATTTCCAGCCCCAAAGCAGTTAAAAACAAGTAAAAAGGGGATTCTAGAACTCACCTTAGCAGCCTCTTCGGGTAAGACTTCCTTCGAAACCCGATTGCTAAAAGTTCTCACCTAGAAATCCACCAAAAACATACCCGAACACATACAAACATACATAAGCACACACCCGA
>BJCM01211269.1:0-21806 GCA_018326385.1 Flaveria bidentis
ATACATACATACATACATACATACATACATACATACATACATACATACATACATACATACATACATACATACATACATACATACATACATACATACATACATATATATATATATATATATATATATATATATATATCAAACACCCCACTAAGAAATACTAGACACAAAATTGAATATGAAAAGAGTTAAAATTCTTTTTTCAACCATGTGGTTTCATAAAAATGATCATTTAAATTCAATCGTTTAAATTATATCATTTGCATCCAAAGCTTTCTCTAAAATTATTATTTGAATCTATTTAACTACACTTTATAAGCATCATTAGTTGTTTTCATTAACTTTCTGACATTCGAAGTATTTCAGTCAAAACAATTACAAAAGAAAGTGTC
This sequence comes from Flaveria bidentis, assembly GCA_018326385.1. Lineage (NCBI taxonomy): Eukaryota > Viridiplantae > Streptophyta > Magnoliopsida > Asterales > Asteraceae > Flaveria > Flaveria bidentis. The sequence continues at coordinate 390 of BJCM01211269.1, forward strand.
AACCAAAGATGTGGACTTTTATACACCAGCCTCTTTTGGTAATCATCAATGCGATTCGAGTTTACCTTTGGATAGAATAAAATATATCGATAACCACCTAAAAGTCACTATTTTCTAACTTTATAAAACATATATCACAAAAAATATAAATAACACAAACAAATTATATGTATCAAACTGTGTAAATCATTATCATAACATGCACACATATCATCATAAAAGTAAAAAAGGAAAAATAAACAATATGACATTAACAATTTATTAATAATAAGAAAAATGATCAATCATTATAATCATAAATAAAATATAAACCGTAGAATTTCTTTGATATATCAAAACGACTAGAAATAACATGACTACTAAACTAACAACAAAAGGCTACATAAAATAAAAAGCATAAAACCCACACATGAGGCTGGTTTTACATTTTGTAATTGTTTTGACTAATATAACCATCACTTTATAAAGTCAAAAGAAAAACTAATGGCGTTAGTTAAGTCTAATAATATAGATTTAAATGACAATTAAAAAAACATTTAATAATTTTAATGACAAAATTTAAATAGTACAATTTTTATGAAAACCATAATAATGAAAAAGTATAAACTCTTATGAAATAACGACTCCCTCGATTTGTGTGTGTATATACGGACACACACCACATGATTTGGTTAAAGTGTAATGTTTAGCTAGAACATGTTTGGTAGCATAGAAGTTCCGTACCAAACCAACTCATTAGAAATTTCCAAATCGGCCGAACCATTAAAGCTAACCGATTTACCTGCTTTTTTCTAGTCTAACAAACCACATCCTCTCAATCGGCGAATACTTATCTTGACTTTAAAGTTAGCACTTTAACAACAAAATTTCTGTTTTGATACCAACAAACTCCACTCTCAACAAGTCTTTGGTCGTTTTTAGGCCCCCTAACTTTCAAGGCACCATAAATACACCAACATATCATCATTCAAATTACTATACATCAAAATTTGACCACTCTCCACCTTTCAAAAACAATCATCAAAACATACAAATATAACCCACTAACAAATAATATAAAATTTTATATAAACATCCAAGTTTCAACCAACTACTTAAAAAACCTTAGCCTAATTTCTTTTTTCCTTTAAAGAATAGTGGTACACGCGCTTGATAATCCTATACTACCTTAACACCACATAAATACCCGCAATGGAGTTTAAACCCTCCTCATTAGGCTAAAGGCCTATTGGCCTTGACCTAAGTAGATGCATAAACAAGCTCGATCACTCCTGAACTACTATGTTCGCTAAAAGCTCAAATTGACACAACTCAAACGTACCTGACAAACTTGCAACACGAGTTTTAGCTTCTTATGGAATTTGACTACTCTTGCTAGAGTAAATTGTTTAAAGAATACTTAGAAAAATAACTCATAAACTACTTGGTATTTGTTCACTACAAGCTCGATCGAAAACAACTTTAAACAAACTTAAGATAGAGGTTATTGAGCTTAATTTAGTGCTCATACAATTAACGGCTCAAGTTGAAGCTTCATATATTGAGTTTGAAAACTTCTCTTGGATAAAGCTCGAGTTTCACATCGATAAAACTAAATGGTAGTAATCAATTTTTCCAGAACACCAATTGATTCATCCAATGCAGTGTACACCTTTTATGCACATAATTACATATTGCTAAAGCAACGCTACTCTGGACTTTACCAATCAATCTCTGGAGAAAGGAAAACAACTTCAAACACTTACCAGTCTCATGATACCTTATCACCACAAGGCCTGGACTGACTTAATATAAGTAAATAATAACATACACATTCTCTGATCACATTATCTGATCAATAACAGGACCCCAAAATGATCAAAAAACCCACACAATTTACTTCATAGATACTTCAGAAGCACAAGAAGCTGCAATTGGTAGATCAGATGGACTACAAACCAAAGCCCTTTGCTGCAAATGTCTCAAACTCTGCTCCATACTCACTTGCACCATTTCATCCAACATCTTTTTTGCATTCCCACATTGTTCTTCGCCCCCGATCTGCGATATTATCGTCCCCAAGATGTTCTCGAGTGCTTCACACTCGAGTTCTGGTCTTTTGTAAGGCGATTCGCGCAGTAACCGAAGCAATGTGTGGGCTTTTGTTCGGGATTTTGGAGTTCCTTGAACGGTAAGCTCTAAAAGCCCCGGGATCACACCTTCTTTAAGTATTGGTTCGCGGTATTTACAACGATCAGTTTGACACATGGTTAAAAGGGTCCCTACCGCGTGTTCTCGGCTCTGATGGGACCCACTCTCCAGAACTTCAACAACTGCAAGCACTCCTCCTTCTTCTAAAGTTAAAGGCACTCGCCCTTCTTCGAATTCAACTAACGATTCGAGAAGTGAAATGCATCGTTCGGAGAGTTTTGAGGACTTTTTCGACGTTTTGAGGATGTTTACTAAACATGGGACAGGGTTACAGTGCAAGATTAGAGTAAGATTGCTGGGTTCGGTTGACAGATTGCATAGAGCCACAATTGCCTCCATCTTGGCTTGTGGCGAACCGTGGTTCATGATTCTTATGAGACATGGTATGCACCCGGATGCACTGATGGCTCGCCTTTTCACCGGTGATGCGGATAGAGTGACTAAAGCCGCAACCGCGTGTTCTTGCATACTTGAATCTACAGATTGAAGAAACTTAACGATCGGTTCTAATGCACCAGCTTCAACTATACTGATCTTATTGCTGCATATAACAAGATTTGGGGATTTTAGAAAGTTGAATACAAGAATACAGTTCAAAACATGATAAAAAGATCTTGATTTGGGTTTAAAAACTCTGTTTTGGCCCCCATATATTCATATTAATATGTAATTAAACTAAAATGTCGTAGAATACAAATAATCATAATAATTATGATTTGAAATATATTAATGGAGAGAAGGAGAACACAGACAAAGTTGAAAAAGGTTATCTTCATTATTAAATTGATGGAAAACAGAGCAATGCACACGTATAACAATGAAAATGACAAGCAAGAACACCCACCACATATAACTTCAAGATTAATCAATCAAGATCTTTAATTGCGATGAAAAAACTAGAAAAACATCAATCATTACAGTAAATAAACAATTAAAAACTTTTCGAATTGGGATTTTAAGTGCACCCAGAAACACTCGAATTGAGAATCTTTGAACACGAAGAACAATCCACCATGAATTACATGTTTTAATAAATTTAATTTCAAGCCAACCTCCATTTGGAAAAGAATTTTTGAATCAATTGAAGCAAATTCACCTTTCCAAAAAACCAATCAAAATCAAAAGACAAATGATAAAAAAAAAACAGAGACTACATAAAAGATTTGCTTTCTTTATCTTTTTACCGAATATTGATGAATCCGATGTGCAGCAACACAGAAAGTGACATAAAACCCACAACAAAAATACTCAATTAAAACCAATTGAACGATCTCAAAACCACTTCCTACGGCACATAAGCACAATTTTAAACCATAACACAACATACCATTCATCCTTAACAGCAAGATTAAGCAGAGCAAGCAGTGCAGCTTCATTGGCTTCAAGGGATTGATACCAAAGCATCGAAACAAGAGGTCTGATGGCGCCGGAGAATTGTCTCCGGCACCGGTGAGAAGTTTTGGTGAGTCGTCGGATCTCTTTAGCAGCTTCAATTTGGGAACATGGGTTGTTATCGTCTTGAATGAGAAGAAGAAGTGTGTGAAAGACGGAGGCGACGGTGGCGGTGGCGGTGGCGGTGGTGGGGTGGCGGGAATCCATGGCGCCACCGACGGAGGGAGGATACAAGTGGTGGAGAGAGAAAATATCTATACGTATGATCTATATGAGGAGAGATGAATGGGGGTTTGATTTTGGGTTATAAAAGAGAAGAAAAAGAAAAGAAGAGAAGGTAACGTAAGGTGGAGATGAAACGTGGGAACGATGGCGTGGCGTTAAGCAACAGTTAAGGAAGAGAAACAACTGTTTTTACTGGTTTCAAACCCTTTTGTTTATTATTATGATTATTATTATTTTTTTGTTTTTTGATTAATTTGAGAGATTTAATAGGAGAAATATTAAACATTATTTATATGATAAATTGTTTTGATATTAAGGTCATTCATGATTGTATCGTGGGTGTGGACAATGGATGTGTCACCTGGTCATGAGGTGTGGTGAACACCGACTCGCTCCATGGTCAAACGGGTTATAAGTCGAGTGTTGTGACGGGGCTTAGTGGTGAAGGTGAAGGGTTTGTGTGTAGTAGTTGTAGATATGGTTGTTCTAACTAAAATGATTATTATTTTTTTAGTTATTTTACACTATTAATAAATACTCATTTAACTAAATTATTCACACCTATGCTACAAACTTTCTTATATTTATCTCTGCAAACAAATTATTAAGGTGGTTTTTGTTTTTTACTAAAAGCTCTTCTTCATTTTTTTATCTGCGCGTACGCAAATGCGGGAAGAGCTTTTAAGTGCGTAGATTGTTTGGTTTTTTAAAAAACGTTTTCCTGACGTCTGCGTAGAGAAGATGTGGACTTACCACTTCTCCACCTCTTCTCCCTCACTTCTTCTTTAATCTCTGAAACCCATTTTTCCTTCAACTCAAACAGCAGCCCCAAACCACCAGCCACCCTCTCCTCCCGCATCCCCTCTCCAGCAACCCCTCCGTCCGTCTTGGCTGCGCCCTCCCGAAGCTCGTCAGTCGCCTCCCTCAGGCAGTTTCCCCTCGGTTGTGCCCCCCGACGCGCCCTCCCGACGCACGTCGGCCGCCTCCCTCGGGCAGTTTTCCCTCAGCCGCGCGCTGTAATACCTCTCATGTTCTTCGAATCTTTGATTTGGCGGTGATGGGTGTTTCGACTTCTACCGATGGCTGGCGGAGAAATACCCGATGGTCATCATGGATGTTATAGAGGAACAGCCGATGGAAATCGACGGCAAGTCTCCTAAATTCGTTGATTTTATCATATCTTTTCACAACCAATGAGGTCTGCAATGTACCACACACATATAGATACATACATACATACAACATACATACACAAAACGGATGAAATTGAAAGTGGGTTTCGTTCAATTGAACTCATGATCAACAATTTCAGATCAAAATACATAAATGAATTAAAACTCAATTCAATTATCAAAACACATAAATGAACTAAAACCGAATTCAATTAAAAGGAGTTTGAGCTTTAGGTTATAGTTTTATCAACAAAAAAAACAAAGATCTGTTCGATTTGTTTCGGAATGTAGAGAAATTGCAGAATGTAGATTTGCTTCAATGACATTATCTAAATGGTGTAAGTTTCAGTTTCATACTTTCAACAATTTTATTATGACTTATGTTGTATGTATTATGTATGTATGTATGTTGTATGTATGTATGTATGTATGTATCTATATGTGTGTGGTACAAGTCGAAGGAAGTCGATGTTAAAAAATAGATTTAATTTAATAGGTTTAAAAATAGATTTAATTTAATTACAAAATATTTTACCATTCTGCTGATGTTAAAAAAATAAACCGTCTTATTTTTGTAGACTGCAGACGTTTGATCCACCTCTTCTGCTGCAGATGTCTGCAGATGTGGTCCGCATACTGCAGATATTTTCATGCAGAAAAAACAAATAACACCTAAATAATGAATATGTTAGCCTTCGACATTCTTTTCATCATCGTCCTCTTCTTCCAACTGTCGAGGGCGAGGAACTTTTCGTGAGTGTTGTATATGTTAGTGTGAATTGATGTGTCATCAAGTTGAGTTCTCAGAGGGATTGCAAGACGAGTTTGAATTAACCAGGATTGTGCAGTGGCTAATGCTCGTCTTTTGAATGATTAATTCTCGGGGTCACCTATGTACACAATTATTTAATTTAATTTAATTTTAGTTTATTTTATAACCTAATAGATAGTTTAATTAAATGTTTGCATTATTATTTAATTAAATTAACTTATATGTTTTTTACACCTCCACTGTAAGAAAATAAAATGTTTAGGTCATTACTCGACAATATAGATCGCCCCTGACTCTCCCTTATTCGTACAAATAATTGAGGGTATGCAATGACAATATAATTATAATGTAATTATGTGGCACAAAAAGTTCATAACACTATTTATGTTTCCATTTTATACAACATGAACACAGAGGACAAAGGTCACGCAATATGCTAACATTGTGAACCTGATGACCGACATATCGTTTAGTTTAGCTAGCAAGAGAAATTAGTCAACTATGCTCTAATCTGCGATAAAAAGATGCATGATACCCTTACCCTGGATTTGGTTGACCATGTTTATTAACAACGTGACAATTTAACCGTTGTCTTATTTTTTAGTTGTTATAAATTAACAAACTTTGCTGTATTTTTTTGGTAATAGTATTTTTTTCTAATGTTTTTAGGTATAAATTTATGTAATAATAGTTTTTTAATAATTAATTTATGTCAAACGTCTGTTAGTTATTACTTCAGTAGTGACACTATGACCCCTCGATCAAACCGATATGTTGTCACATTAATAAACAGGTTAGGAACGTGAGTGTAATTATTTTTAAATGAAAATTTCCTAAGGATATGATTAATTAGACCATAACGTACCATGATGGGTTGTGAAGGTCGGCCAAAAAGGACCACCAAGAAAGAAGGTTTAAGACCTGGTCGCAAGGTATCATAGCGGACCGTCAAAGGAGCGTGGACTGTGACAACCCTAAAGCCAAGGTTAGGTAAACTAACGTTTTAAGAATTGTTATAAACTTATCGTATATACTTATATATCTGATTAGAGATTGTTAAGATGATTTTATTTGATTAACTTTATATGAATTTTTCATGCTTAATTGAACATGAACATGCATACATGCATAAACATTTATGTATGCATGTATACAAATCTTGTGAATTTTGTGATTGTTGAACCATAGGTGTGTGAATTACCAAATCATAAGATTATGTGATTAGTTACTTGAATGATAGATGCTTTCATCTATATGTAATGAATTTAGATTTAAAACTTAATCAAACACTACTAAACAAATTAACATCTAGAAACCTTATATCAAAAACCAAAACCAAACTAATTCTAAACACTTAAACACTAAATAAAACACAACCTTAGCACTAGTAATCAGTTCAATAGGACAATAACTAACCGAGATTAGTAACTAATCATCTAACTAAATTAAACTTAACCACTAAGAGTGTCATTAACACCATTGAATGACACCTAGCACTACACTCACACTAATCACTCTCTAAACTTGCCACCTAATGACTCTAAACATCAATTCACCACGCCTAGTTGTCGAGCTAATGATGATCTCCCCTCCCACAATGAATGTCTCAGCTGAAATTGTAAGGCCTCGTTCCCGAGACGCTTACAGCTGGTCGATCATCGCACATAAAACATATATTTACATTTATCTTAAATAAACATTACAGCGGAAACATTTAAAAATGACATTTCATTTCATTATAAAGGATTTTGCAAAATAATACATCGTTAACCAGTTACAAAATATATTGTTGCATTACATCACAAAAGCGTTATATAAATGGATGTCATCCAAAAGAGCTGAGTAGCGGCCCCGTGCCATCCTCAGCAATCATTACCTGCCAACGGGAAACACATAAAAGTCAGCGTTGCTGAATGAGTTCTAGTTTTATAATAAAACATACTTTTCTTTTGTTAAAACCGTTCTTTACTTTCATTCGATCATACAACATACGTACACATAGATAATATCATTATTATCCTCATCATTCATTCGTTAACTTCTATTCATTCATCGTGCGTTATTAACTTTCACATTCTTTCATCATTACATCATTTCTTTCCATTAAACCATAAACTTTACCCTTCTGTTCCTGGTACTAGACCTAGGCCTATCATAGACCATCTATAACGGTGCACCGCACCTCTGGTCACATTACCTAAGGTAAAGTTTAGGTGTACCATTGCCATGTGTAGTACCCTTATGTTCTTGATACTGGACCTAGGCCTATCATAGACGTTCTATAAGGGTGCATCACACCTCTGGTCACAGTACCTAGGGTATGCAGCAATGGTTCTATACAAATGGTCAATCACAAAGAAAGACCCCGATATGCATCCTACCGGGGTAGCAAACCCACACACCGTTGTGCTAACACCTTAAAATGGCGTGTCCCGACATACAAGGCTTGCAAGACTTTTTTTACTTTCATCATTCATTAATGCATGCATTCATTCATCATGTTCCCCTTTCATTATCTTCCACTTTACATTACATAATACTTTCATGTCATTCATTAACGTTCAACGTAAAGTCACGGGAAAGATAAACTTACATAATAAGGAACATCATCATACACAATCATCATCATACAGGGCAACATCATACATACATAACATACATCATGCATAATCATACAACATCATCATCATGCCCGACATAACCTCTAAGGTCTCAACAGTCACCTTACACATACTTACGAGAACTTCCACATCAAAACTTACATCTGCACTTTCCCCCGAAAGTCAGTAATTAAACTATGGTTTTCCTGGGGTACACCAACCCTATTTGGGCGTATGGGCATCCTTCAGTCGCATGGCCTCCAGGCGAATGAACATCATGCCAATGGACCAATGCAGATGAAAATCTATGCGGATGAACACCCAATCATGCGAATGGACCTCATGCGGATGAACACCTATGCGGACGAAACTAATATGGATGAGTACTTATGCGAATGGGCCCTCAGTCGCATGACTCCCCATGCGATTGACTCTCAGACGCATGACTGGCAGACGTATGGGCCTCAGTCGTGCGTCTCACATGAGATTGACCTTCAATCGCACAACTAGCATGCGTGTGGCTTCAGTCGCACGACTGGCATGCCATTCGGTCGTATAGCCCTAACTGTGCAGAATGCAGCTCACCCCCCGAACCCAGTCTGCCATTTTCAACCTCCAAGCTCATCCAAACCCATTCTAAGCCCAAATCAACCATCCTAAACCTTAGGAATGCATACCACAACACCATTCAAGCACACATAAGCTCAATAGCAAAACCCAAACGAATCATACGCATACACACATACATAAATAGGTCAAATACACGCACACTTCAACCCGATTTTCAGATGTGTTCCAGCCCTAAATCCATTCAAAAACGTGTAAAAGAGTGGTACTATAACTCACACAAACAATACCGAGAAGTAGAGCTTCGATTAGACTAGCTACACGACGATTTTGCATGCTTGAATCCATTCGAACCAACCTTTCTCTTCTTTTCTCCCTTTTCTCTTTTTAGCTGATTTTGTGGGTGTGGGGAGAGGGTAAGGGTTGCCCTCTCCCTTTAAATACCCCCACTCAACCAACTTTCCCTCGTTGGCAAGTTTGGTCCCTCGACTTTGGACTTTATTTATTTTTTTCTTCTTTATCGGCTTCAAAAAATATCCGGGTGTTACAGAAATCCACCATAACCACCACCATCCCCATCAACTGCAACCACCATCACCCTCCCTCGATCTCTCCTGATTCCCTCCCTCATCCGGTTTTCATACCACTTAAACCATCATTCCACAACCTTCTAGACACTCTCTTGGATCACCATTATTAACACTCGGTTCATCATCAACATCTCTCGGTTCACCATCATCACCTCTCGGGTCACTCTCTCTCAGTTTTCATACAACCCAAACCATTATCTCTTGGTCTCTCTTTCGGTCTCAATATCATCCAAGCATCTTTAGCATCTCATCTTGATCAACTATGTTCATCTAGATATCTTTACCTCAAGATCAAAACAAACTTCAACAAATGATTTCCAAAAAACTCAAAAAACAATCCTCCAAGCTCTATTATATTTCAAAAAATGTTTCATTTTCAAAACATATGATTAACAAGTTTAAAAAGTTGTATATGTGTTTAACCAACACATATAACCAAGCTATTAATTTAAACCATCAAGGTTAATTTACAAAACATCATGAACACTTGATTTATATAAGAAATCAGTAAGAAAATATTTAGAAACAGAAAAATCAAGAATTTTAAAAAACTAAGAATTTAAACAAAAAAATTAAAGGGTTGAAACATGTGTTATTCAAGAATTCAAAAAATTATTAGAAAATATTTGAAATAATAATCTGAAAAATTTAGGTTAATTATATATAGGATATACAAATTTATATGATTAATTCAAGGAAACAAAAGAAAATTCCCAAACAGAAGATCTAGATTCAATAAAAATCTAAAAAATGTATTTGATTACCCTTATATTATATTGGAATTGCAAAATAAATTTCGTGAAAAAATTCACTAAGTATGACAAAGTTTCATACTTTAGAATAATTAATGAGAGGAAAATCGAAAGTAATAGCAAAAATGTAGGTAAAAATCATGAAAATTTTATATAATTTATGATATATAGAATGGGACAGTTGGTATAAAATTCAAAATTTTTAGAGCTAGGTAAATATTTCTGCCATTTATTATGAAACTTGTAAAAAATCTAAGAAATTACCTGTAATGAGATGTTGACCGAAATTGTTATGGGATAATTTAGATTTTGGAGCATTACAACTTGTAAAATTTTAAAATGTTTTGACAACTGTAGATGTTGTTTAGAAATTTTGACTTAATTAATAATATAAGTGCTGAAAATTTTAAATAAATAAAATTTATTTCTAACAAATAATTATTTTATAGGAAATATTTGATTTGTTGCTGGAAATAAGGTAAGTAACATAGCCTCTTTTTATTTAAAAAATTTAAGGGAAAAGTATTCTATTTATTATTGAAATTGATGCAAAATTTATAAGTTTTGATATATTACTGTCATATTAACACACACATTAATTCGGATGAGCAACCGTCAATTAATATAGGTAGGGCTATTTAGGAATTCGCCAATCTGCATCTGCCAGATAAGGATTGTGATGTTATATTATATGATTCTATAATTTGTATGTGACAGTTATGAATCACTTCACATGTAAATAGGTTTGGTTGTGAGTTTAATTGTGTTGCATCAATTAAAATAAATTATGTTATTGAATAAACCTATGTTCTCACAAACTTTATGTTGATTATTTGAGTATACTTTTTTAGGTAATCCTATTGTATTATAATTTCATGTACATGTTTAACATGTTCAGTGATTGGCACGACTATATAAGGAAGCTGTGCATATGGGTGGTTATTGATCTATCAGACTTCAGCCTCTTTATGATGTCCACTACTAGCTGAAGAATAAAATAAATGATAATGACGTGTACTTTAAATTAGGATTACTAATGTAAAAGTCTAATTATTAGACTAACTTTGTATAATGTAATCCTATGAATATATGATTAATGAAGAATTATGTTTAGTTTAATTGTTGTGATTGCATGTTATTATAATCAATGTGTTTTGAACTGAAAAGTCATACCCAAGCATTTCACGCTTCTGCAGGGATGTGACATAGACCGCCTTGGTTTAACGGTCCGGTAGGAATATTTATTTGTTAGATGCGAACATATCCGTTTAAAAGATGCAAATTTGCGTTTTGTAAGGCTGTAGCAGACCGCAAGCCTAAGGTAGCAATCTGCGAAGGAGCCTGGTTAGGCAAATTTGATATAAAACCCCAAATTTTGAATTCTTTCATTTTCACACTTTTAAGTCCGGTACGCTCTCTCTCTCTCTCTCTCTCTCTAAATGCATCACCATTTCTCTCCATGATCTAGCTCAGTATGATGACCGAAATATGTACTTGAGTTCCTTGATGTTGTTTGGCCTAGAATCAACGTTTGGAGGCTCGATTCTTTTCGGTAAGCCATGAAACCTTGTGAATATGAATTATGGCCATATATGAGCATATATACGATGAGTGAAACTTCATTGTAGTATTGGATTATTTGGTGGTGAACCATATACATATGATAGGGATTTCGTTTGGTGCTTAAGTCCATCTAGTCACTATGTCGGGAGTGTGCGTAAAGCTTAATGCTTCAACTTATATTTATTAAGAGCTATAATGGGAATATCGACCTGAATTGGAGAACTCTAACCCTAGGTCACGAAAGTGACTAGGGCAAGTCTCGTAATTATGGCAAGTGGGATGTCCCAAAGGATTTCACGGCCAATGAGGAAGATGTCTTGCGTGAAGGTTGATATGTTACAGGGTTATAAAGCATTTATGGAACTCGCCGATCATTGTACGAACTCGATTCGATATCTCATCTTTGTGAGTATAACTGTCTTTTTTTCTTAATTGCTTTTGGGGTTGTATTTGAGTTGGGTAAACATTTTGATAAAATGTTTTAATGTTTATGTGATTACAAGTTTAAATTGTGTCATTTTGATTAGCATACCACTGCTATGTATGTCCAACATGGATCACTAGTAATCACCAGAAAACCATTAAGGTATGTGGAATATGTATGCATGAAGCGGGGCACCAGGCACGATAGCAAGTCATTAAATAGAGTGACACTTGTTCTTACCTCGGGGTGTATGTGCGCTTAGGTGGATCTATCTAAATAGGAGGGTCATGTTCTTAGGTTTGGTGGAAAGTGACTCTATAGTAAGTCACCGATCACTAGGTTGCAATCTTTTGGGATTGGTCAAAATGAAGGGTCCTGATAAGGGATACCTGATAGTTGAGTGTTCTGAAGTATCAGGATTCGGTTAGCTAGGATGCCTTAAACCCAACCACCGCAATGTTTGTAAAAATCGGGAACAACATATATGTTGCGAAGACTACCCTAATTGTTAGGGTGTAGGTAAGACTTTATTTAACAAACAACCTGCTTGCATACATGTGGTAATATTGTCTATCTATTTTAAGTCTTTAGTTATGACTCACTAACAACATTGTTGTTGACGTATTTTAGCTTTTTATGCAGAAGATGAAGGTCTTGGGAGTCACTAGTTAGGTCAAGAAGACTTAGGTCACCAAATAGAAGATGGTGACTGGATTAAATCTGTCCGGGCAATGTTTATGTATTTTGGTATTCTATATTTTGAATGCGCTAGATGTGTGGCTTAGGTATGCACTGTTTAAGTTTTAATTCAATCTAGGTTTGGTTGTCTTCTATGTAACTATTTCACTGCTTATTGTCGTGTGATTGATACAACTGGCCGCGCTCGAAAATCGAGGTGTGGCAGACACTAATTAAACCATTACACCCCCTAATTAATTGTAAGTGTGACCACAAAGCTTGCTTGGATGTCACATACATGACATTATTTTTTACTCATCCTTACCAAGGCATTACGAATACCTTAATTACATAGTTTTTAATCTGATTATGTGCATGTCCTTTTAGTGTAGTTATAACACAAGTTTGGATAATAAATAAAGGTGGAAATAATAAAAAAAGGTAACATGAAATATTTCTGTAGAGGTAAATATGAATTAGTTGAGATTGGTTATGATTTTAAATCAAACAAATAGTTGGTATTATAGCTTCTACATTACCATAATTGATTGGTTCAGTTAAGACGATTTGGTTACTTCTGCTATTAGGAAATGTTGTCGTTTAACTCCAAGGAATACGATAAGATTACGGGTTAACCAAGTAAACCACAAATCTTTTAATTTATTAAGGAGGAGAGGGCAAATAATATAAATTACTTATAGAAAAACATATTTAAGTTTTCCCACTTTGATATATTAATTATTAACAAAAAATAAGAAATATAAAATTGGTTGTAATGACTTCGCGTTCTCTTATTTCGGTTAATTATAAATATACACACATATAATGCCAATCCATAAAATCGGTTACAAAACCTAAGCTAGCCGTCGTTTCTAATTGAATCAATTTTTTCACTTAGTTTTCTAGTGACACCTTCATGAATGTTCATAAGCTTTGAGTATATAATGATAGCTTCTTTTATAAAATCTCAGAAAAATCAGATTTTAATAGATTCAACAATTTTTTCATTATGTTCCAATTATTTCGTATAGCTTTAGGTTTACTTTTATAGAGCTAGTCCTCTTCAAGTGTACCTCTGCTTTAAAAACAAATTGACGATATGCGCGAATGATTATATAAGATTGGAGTAGTATGCAAATGATTTGGTAGCCTATAATACTATTTTAGAGTTATGATATCATAGGCGACAAGAGCGAGGTTAGTATTTCTATGTCTATTTACTATCATCATACTTTTATGTTTAGATTTCATATATAAAACACTCATACTTCTTTGATACAAGTAAGCTTGTCGTTTGTGTATTTGTTAATTGTAATTCTTTGTATTTAGTTTTAATTAATCAAGTGAATACTTACAATTTGTGTATTAATTTTTACCCAAAGTATTTGTAAGAAATAGGTTCACTTTTATATTAAAAGATAGTAATTCTAACAATACTCTCGTTAGCCATATGAAATATTTTAGTACAATACCGTTTACAAATACGACTAGAAAATTAAATATAAAAAATATTTATATATCAAACTTGATTCGAACATCCGTTTTTAGTATATACTCCAACGAGTTTTCATATAGTATTCTTGACATGAGCCTTCATCACGTTTGAATCTTCAAATATACTCTTTCACTACAACAAGTAACAAATAAAAGATAGACGATTGTGGCTGAGGATCGTGTTAGACATGGGTCCCTAAAACAGATTTCATGTCTCTACTCAAGACAACACGTCTGCCTCCCAATGTACAACAGACAAAGTAGTATGTACAGCCGGAGAGTGCCTCGGCCCGAGAGATCACCGGGTAAATATGTGTTATGATGTTATGTGGAAAAATGTTAAAGATAATGGTGTATGAAGAACAATTTAGAGAGTGCTCGTCTCTAAATTTCTATAAAACTTGTTAAATTTAAAGAGAATAAATTTCTTCTTCTTTTCTTTTCATCATGAGTTTGGTTATATACTAATGCTAAAAACTTCACATTAATATGAGTTTTATGATTCACAACCAAAACTTCCATTTGATTTATGTAATATTTTATGAGACCAAATTAAAAGTTTCATTTTATTCATGACATGTTTAATATCAATTTTAAATAAAAATTATGATCCATAACAAACATTCATAATATTTATTAAAAGACTTGGTCAAAACATAAAATATCCATGTTAATCAATACATGGTTTTATTAAAATTATGCAATAAATTGCAACAATTTCCTACTATGAACACCCAAGTTTTACTTTCTTCTTCGACAACTTAACTTCAAGCATCGATATCTAATTCATCTCAGCTTCAGTTTGGACACGGTATAGTTCGTTATAAAACGAGTACTTAAAGCACTAAATAAATAACTATTTATATAAAAATATATAAATATAATTATTTTGTGTCCAAAATTCCAACAATCCCCCACATGAATGGAGATAGATCAAAACACACAAAATTCCCACTGAAAACTCCATAGTTGAGTCTTGCAAGATAGATAGGTGTTCCCATTAAACCTTCTTTTGTGAAGCATATTTAGCGTACTGGTGGTGTGTAGAGACGATGTCTTTGAACAGACCCCGTTTGGTGTAGACGACAATATGCATTCTCAGAAGACTCTACCTAGTCGGGCACATCCCCTCATTATTGTGTCTATTATGGTCATAGATCACTATCCTGGTTCTACGAGAGCTCTAGGATTTGCGCCTCCCCATAAATCCATTCGAAGCAACCCCATTTCTCTCTAACATAGATGATTCTATGAATCATTAAAAGCATCATGGTTATATTGATTTACATAATCATTTAACCTTAATATACTTCACCTTCCTTTGGTCACTGGTCTAGGGTACTCCCTCAAACTAAATGGACTAGGAAGTTTGTGACTTCATTTTAGTTTTAGTGTACTCCCTTATAATGACTCTGCTGGTCATATGATTAAGTTGTCTTATTGAACCTAGATCTTGGGATCTACAATCAGCTAGGTTAGGTTTCCCTCATATTCCCTTTTCCCTATAGTGGGGTTTGAGCATTGTAAGTCTGCCAAAGAATTGTTTGATGCACTTGCTCAGATGTATTCAAGCTCCAATGACTCCAAGAAGGACTCACTGAAGTAGCAGTTCGAGAACTTCACTTATATTGCTGGAGAGATCCTCAGCCAGCAGGATTTCAGGTACATGGATTTTATTTCTTCTCTTCAGTCTATGAAGATCACTCCTGAACTTAGAGATCTCATAAGAAAGTTCATGAGTGCTCTTCCAAATGAGTGGACATTCTACTGTGTCTCTATCAAGAGGACATAGAACTTGAACACTCTCACTATGACTGAACTCTATGGCATTCTTGATGGATATCGCCTGGAGATGGATAGTAAGAAGGGCCACCAAACAAGAAGAACTCCGAGTCTTCCTGCTAGCAACGCTTTAATGGTTGCTAAAGGCTTAACACCCCCATAACCTCAGCACTACCTGACTTACCACCAACAGCTAAATGGCTCTTCTCGACCATACATCACTTTCCCTGAGACTCCAAGGTCTAAACAGGCTCAGCACAGTTCCTTTCATGACAACTGTGCCTTTGTCTCAGGAAGTGGACACTCAGGTGATTTTCAATACTGTTTTGATGATCTCGAGTGTTTCAGTCCAGACGATGTAGATTATGTGGACATCGTCCAACAGATCGCTCTGTTAACCTATAGAGTGAAGAAATTCTTTAAGAGGACTGGAAGGCAATTCCCTCAAAATCCAACTACTAGCAAGTTTGGGTTTGACAAAGCGAAGGCCAAATGTTACAACTGTAACCAACTTGGTCACTTTGCAAGGGAATGCAAGGCTCCCAAGATAAATCCGGGAACCCCACAGGCCTCCACACATCCCTCTACATAAAAGCCCACTAGAAAGTCAACTGAAATATTTGAAATGGCTCAAGAAGCTGACTGGAGCTTTATGGTACAAGATGCGACTCCTGCTCAAGTTCTTATGACCGGAACAGATGATAACCAGGTATATGAACATCTTTGTACTCCTGCCTGTATAGCTAAGGTTAAATTATATCAAGACTACAATATGGAAATTAAATCTGATATTGAGTTTTTAAATAATCTGAAATCTGATTTTAAAAAGGTTGAATCTGACTACCAAAAGAAAATTGAAGAGTTAGAGAAAATTGTGTCCTTATTAAAACATGAACACACCAATTACAAGACTCAAACAAAAGATTTGATATCCAAATTGTCTGAGGCTCAAGCCTAGCTTGTCACTGCTGAGGCTCAAGCCAGGAAGTTTGGTATTTCTGAGCAGAACTTCCAAGCTATTATTGCATCATCCTCCCACTCCAAGTTCTATTATCAGAACAAAGGAGGGTTGGGGACCAATGAAATTGCTCCACCACATTCTTATGAGTCAATAAGACAACCTAGATGTGATACTGAAGAGCAAGAGGTTCCAATTGCTGACCCATCTTCACTAGAGTTAAAGGATGAAGCAATAATAGTGGCCACCACAGGAAAGAAATAGGTAAATCTACCCATCTCTCCCAGTGAAGATCAAATTCTAACCACCAAAGCTAGAAGAAGTAGAGCTAAAGCTTCCAGAAGAACTGCTAAGAAAGTGGTTGAGTCTAAGTTGATGATTGACCCAAAGCAAAAGGGTGTTTTTATCTCAACTGGATTCCAGGTGGTAGGTGCTTCTGATTCAAGAAAGGAGTGTAGTAACAACACTCCTATCCCGCCAAAGGATTAAAAGTTGAAGGGAAAGGTTGCTAATGAAGAGAAAAAGCACAAAAAACATCAATCCTCACATTCCCAAAAGACTAACATTGCATGCATAATGTGTGGCCTGCAAAACCACATGGCTAAAGATTGTTACTATAATCCTGCTAGCACACATTATGCAAATAATGTTAGAAAAGAAAGAGTCAAGGAAGTTTTCACATTTGGACCTTATCAAACGGTTCAAGTGGTGAAAAAGGGAAAGCTGGTTTCCGAAGCAAGGTTGCTTTCGGAAGGAAATCTTTCTTCCGAAGGGAAAATGGCATCGGAAGCAAAAGCTATTAAAGTTCGGAAGAACAAGAAAGCTCCCTTGAAAGCATCCCAGAAGAAGTTTTCTTCGGAAGAACAGGTGGTGAAGGCTGCTTCCGAAAAGAAAGAAGCTTCGGAAGAATGCCATGCTACAAAAGCTTCAACAAGCTCATCCTCTATGATCAACCAAAGGATGGATAGGAAGATCAAGAAAGATGATGCAGCCCAAACCTCTTCTCCAAAGACATCCATTGAACTCCCATGCTTAACTTTTGGTTCAATTATGTCACTATCATTAGAAGAACCCAAGACCAACAAGGCTTGGGTCTCCAATCAAAACTAACAATCTCATCTTGTGTGCAGGGACATCAATATGACAAGAATAACAACATCGGGATTGTGGATAGTGGATGCTCCAGGCGCATGACAGGGAACAGATCTCTCCTTTAACAGTTTCAACAATATGATGGAGGTCCTACCCAATTTGGAAGTGAGACCGGAGGATATATTTATGGCAGAGGGAGTATATCCAACGGGAAGTTAATAGTTGACAAAGTTCACTTTGTCAAACAGCTTGAACACAATCTGGTAAGTGTTTCTCAGTTCTGTGATCAAAAGCATCAAATGCTTTTCGCAGAACATGAGTGCATTATCCTCAAACCAGGGTTGACAATTCCTCCGGAATTGGTGCTTCTTAGATCTCCCAAGAAAGGGGATATGTACAAGCTTGATATGAACAGTGCTTCCCCAATGGGTGAAGTGTCATGCTTTCTTTCCAAAGCAGATAGTGATGAGTCAACACTTTGTCATAAACGTATATGTCATGTAAATTTTAAGACAATGAATAAATTGGCTAAAAATAACTTGGTACATGGTTTGCCTAAAAAGAAATTTTTCTACAAAGATAACTTGTTGCATGCCTGAAAGGGAAGCAACCAAAGCATCTCACAAATCCAAAAGTGTTAACTCCATCACTACTCCATTACACTTATTACACATAAATCTTTTTGGTCCCACAAGTATAATGAGCATTGAAAGGAAATCATACTGCCATGTGATAGTTGATGATATTACAAGATTTACATGGGTATTCTTTTTAAGAACTAAAGATGAAACTGCTAAAACATTAAAATCTTTTGTCCTTAAAATAGAAAATCAAATTGATCACAAGGTTAAAATAACAAGAAGTGATCAAGGGACTGAGTTTAAGAACTTTGTTCTTGACTCATTCTGTAACTCAAAAGGGATTTTCAGACAATATAGTGCTTCCAGAACTCCTCAACAAAACGGTGTTGCTAAGAGGAGGAACAGGACACTTATTGAGGCCGCTTAAACTATGTTAGCTGATTTAAAACTACCTCTTAGATTCTAGGCAGAGGCAGTCAATGTTACGTGCAGAATAGAGTTCTTGTAGTTAAGCCACATGGAAAAACCCCTTATTACCTATGGAACAAGAGGACACCATTCATTGGCTTTCTAAGGTCCTTTGGTAGCAGGTGTACCATACTTAACACAAAG
The DNA here is from genome assembly GCA_018326385.1 of Flaveria bidentis. NCBI lineage: Eukaryota > Viridiplantae > Streptophyta > Magnoliopsida > Asterales > Asteraceae > Flaveria > Flaveria bidentis. The sequence continues at coordinate 19,834 of BJCM01211269.1, forward strand.
GACAATTTGGCAAAATTTGCTGAAAAGTCGGATGATGCTATCTTTGTTGGATAATCTTCTAGCTCAAAAGCTTAGAGGGTATACACCATTAAGAATCAACAATTTGAGGAGTCATGCAATATAGTTGTTAATGAGCACACTCCTTGTGTTAGGGGGAATGGACCTAATCATATCTTCAATTTAGAATTGTTTCCAAACTATTCTAAACCATCTTGTGAGAATGTTTCAATTGGAACAGGTGTTCAAAATGATGCTGATGATGTTGCTGATGCTAATCAACTATTTGAGCTACCCAGACCTCTTCCAAGTTATCCAAGAGCTGCAACAGATCAAGCTTCCACTATTTACAGATCAGATAGTATAACTAGGTCAAGGAATATTGAAGCTTCAATAAGTGAATCATCTGCTGATCCTCAAAACTCATCAGGTGATGTTACACAACACCAAGCTAATGGAAGAAGCATCTTGAAGGAACAGGCAACTGTTAATGCTACTTCACAGCCAACCATTGATGATGTTTCTCATTCATTCAATCAGTCCTCATTGAATGACTTTCAAACAACAGCTGGACAAAGTGTTCCAGTTCCTGAGCAGAATATGTCCAACTTGGATCTATCTCTACAACTTGAAGTGATTCCTCGTCTTAGAATTTATAACACTTATCGAACTAAGAACATCATAGGGGATGTCTCTGAAGGTGTGAGAACAAGAAGGTAGACTCATCATGGGAATGTCTGCTTGTACTCATGTTTTTTTATCCCAGATGGAACCCAAGAAGGTGGAAGATGCCTTGAAAGATAGTAGCTGGCTTGAATCGATGCAAGAGGAGTTGCTTCAATTCAAGAGACAGAAGGTTTCGAACCTATGTCCGCTACCATCTGGTCAAGTACCTATGGGCACTAAATGGGTTTCAGAAACAAAAGAGATGATAGAGGCTTGATTATCAATAACAATGCAAGACTAGTGGTTCAAGGATACACCCAAGAGGAAGGAATCGATTATACTAATGTCTTTGAGCCTGTTGCAAGACTTGAGGCAGTTAGGATCTTCCTTGCTTATGCTGCATCCAAGGATTTCACTGTCTACCAGCTTGATGTCAAGTGTGCTTTTCTATATGGGAATATAGATAGGGAAGTCTACGTGTGCCAACCTCCAGGATTTGAAGACCCACAACACCCCAACTATGCGTGCAAATTGGATAAAGCTCTATATGGACTGCACCAAGCACCTAGGCTATGGTATGAGACTCTGTCTCTGTTTCTTCTAAAGAATGGTTACACTAGAGGTACCATTGACAAGACTCTCTTCATTAGAAAGTCTGGAAAGGAAATTTTGCTTGTTCAATTCTATGTTGATGACATCATATTTGGCACTTCAAATGACCAAATGTGCAAGGACTTTGAACGCATTATGAAGAAAAAGTTTGAGATGATTTCCATGGGAAAAATGAACTTTTTCCTTGGAATTCAGGTAAAGCAAATAAAGGAAGGGTTCTTCATCAATCAATCTAAGTATGTTACTGACATCTTAAAAATATTTGAGATGAAAGATTGTAAGCCAGCCAAGACACCCATACCCAGAAACCATAATCTTTGTCCTAGCCTTGAGGGGGAGGATACTCATCAACATCAGTATAGGGCAATTATTGGTTCTCTGATGTATCTCACAGCCAGTAGACCTGATATAATGTTTGCCACTTGCATCTGTGCAAGATATCAGGCTGCTTCGAAGGTGTCTCACCTAGCTGCTGCCAAGAGAATCCTCTAATACCTCAAAGGAGCACCTAAAATAGGTCTCTAGTATCCTAGGAACAAATATTTCAATCTTTATGGATACTTTGACAGTGACTATGGTGGTTGCAACATTGACAAGAAATCAACATCAGGAGGATGTCAATTTCTTGGTGGAAGGATAATCTCATGGCAATGCAAGAAGCAATCTTGTGTCTCTACATCAACTGCTGAAGCTGAATA
>BJCM01211271.1:0-11731 GCA_018326385.1 Flaveria bidentis
AATCTGTCTTTATGAACTTGAAGCTTCGGAAGACTTTGTCTCTGAGGCTTCGGAAGACTTCATCTTTGGCTTCGGAAGATGTTGGTCTTGGCTTCGGAAGATTTCACACTTAGAGTATTTCTGTTGCACATGTGAAACTTCCGAAGCATTCTACTTCAATGCACTTGTGCAGCATGCAGGAAAGACTAAAGATGTTTAGGTTGCATCAGCCTCTTCATTTGACTCTACAATACTCTTAGAGGCAATCTTCAAAGGGAGACGTTTTACATGTATCCCAGGTTTATTCAACATATAATCAACTGTGAGCTGGATCAGGATAAGATTGTCTGTGTAGCTACTTTTCTTATCCCTCATATGAGACCAACTATCATCAAGGTGTTTAACAAAGTGTCCACCAACTTCATGAAAGACATACCGCACTTCTTCTAAGTATGATTGAGCCAACGGCTCCTGGTGACATCCTTGTACACCCCACAGGTGATGATCCTACACTAGCAATATCCACTTCAATTTTCCCTTCCCATACCATCAAATATACATATTAGAGACGCTCCAAGTGAACCCTTGTTCAATTTTCTCTAATTGAACAAGTTCCCCCTGTTCAACCCAAAAAGGCTAGAGTAGAAAAATGGGCTCCCACTTAGTCTAAGGTCCAACCATCCTTCTCACTTAACCTCAATATGGGTATTGAGTCTCCTTAGTCTCAATCCCAGGAGCCCCAAACCCAACCTTCAATCCCTTAAGGTGAGTCAATATACTCTCCTGAGTAACCAAAAAGGGACACCCAAATCATAGGCTCTATGCCTCTAGACATTAATCAACGTCTCGAGTCATTAGGTATAACCTCCATATCTTTTACTGACCTACTTACAAGTACTAATGAGGATTTCATGTTTCTTCAAGGCTATGATGTTGATCTACCACACCCATCTAAAGATCAACTGAGCCTAGAGAAACCTATTACTTATAGCCCCTATCAAAAGAGCCAAACTAAGGTGAGTCCCACTGATGTGGAGGGGACTCATGTAGGTTCAGCTACCACTACTGAGAGTGTCTCATTGAACTCTCATAATTGTGGTAAAATCTCTAAGATTTAATCTATGACAACTTTTCCTATTGATGACTCTGAAAGAGACATCACCTCACTAAGGAAACCGGGGTGCCAAGAAACCATATTTGGTGCTGAAGATGAACATACATGGTATGTTATCTCATCTCCCTATGATCTTCTAAAGAATATGAGGGAAGTATGCAACTCATAATAAGAGACCTACTATCTAAAGTCTTAATCCTTGAATCAAAGGTTAAGACTTTAGATGATAGGTCTGACACTCAGCAACTTGAGATTGAAAATCTCAAGGCTCAACTAGCTGAGACATAGATTGAGAAATTTGTTAGGCATGTACTAGTTCAAGACTCTCTCACTTCTTCCTCTAGCTTATAAAGATCTCAAGATAATGGTACCAAAAAGGGGAGAATGTTTAGAGTGAAGCATATATGGAGCAAAGCTTGGCTCTTTCAACACTATCTTCAAGATACCCTGCTCAACAAGCAACTGTATTCCCCGAGCCACGTCCAATCATTCTTCAAGTAGACCTAAAGGTGCTCATAGATCTTAACAGATAACTAAGTTTATAATGGGTTCCTCATTTGAACAACCAAGTCCAAATGTTGTTATGGCGAGGTCAGCAGACTCAACACTCATTTTTGCTTCACTCAAGTAGATTTGACATTGCTGAGTTAGCAGAGAATCCATTCTCCAACCCCTCTAACTCTCAGACAACTGGACATATTTGGAATCACCTGAGCAGCATTGACCTTGCTGAGTTGACTAAAAGAGCAAAAATTTAAGAAGAGTTGAAACAAAGAGAGCATGTAGAAAAGGAAGGGTCAATAAAAGGGAAGACTTTTCTTCAAATGGTTGTAGGCCCTGACTTGGAACCTATAGTTAGATGGGAGTATGACTATAACTCCCGTCAACTAACTCTTTTCCGAGGGACACAACAAAGGGTACATGTTATCCAAAATAACAGACTAGATCTGTTATCTACAAAGGATCTACACTAACTTCTCAGCACCACCTCTGAAAAGAACAAGGAGATAAACAAATGCTTTCTTTCCATAGTGCTAAAAGTTTTTAGAAAAAGAAGACTAGTAAAGTTTTGGTAGCATCAGCCAGGGGGAGTTTGTTGGGATATATAAGGCTTGTGCAACCAAAACAACACTTGGAATGATTTTTGGTACAACTGATGAAGAATTCTGAAGGCAAAGCTGCACTTCTGAAGATTAATGAAGAAGAACTTTCGAAGAAGGAACTCTATCTTCCGAAGACAAAGTGAAACCAACTTTTGAAGACAAACACTTGGAAGACTTCAAGGCAAACATCTTCCAAAGTATGAAGACTTGAAGATCAGTAAAAGTTTCGAAAGAAGTGTTGAAGCTATACAAGATAGTCTATATTATCAATATAGTCAAAGTCAACAAAAGTCAACATCACGGTCAAAGTCAACAAAATTCAAACCCGACACGTTTGAGATGAAGAACCGAGACGAGACGTTGAAGATTTAGATGACTAGAAGTTTTATTGTAATAAATATATTTTGTGTGAACAAAATATATTTTACTTTGTTTGAGTCATGTATTAGTCTAGTTATATAGTCTAGGGGGTTATGTGTAAATAGGGAAACTTAGACTAAACTATAAATAGCCTAATTGTAATTGGAATTAGGCTAATAGTTGTATGACCAATAGATTGAGAGATTACTTGTAAACATATTTTGCAATCTAATTGAAGATCAAAAGGGTTTTGATTGTGATTATCATATTTTGATCTTACAAATCTTTATAATATTTGATTCAAGTGTTCATCCTATATTTACAAGAAGTAGACTCTTCCGAAGTATAAGTGGCTTCGGAAGAACTTCTTCCGAAGCCAATTAACCTTCTGAAGAATCTACTATCAACCAGTGAATAATAGTATGATTCTTCTAACAACCCGCTTCAACCTCTAAGATATCGTATGGCGTTTTCCCATGCCCATATAGTTGAACATACTTTATTTACTGTTTATTATTTATCAGTTAGTACAGTTACTAACTTTAGTTAGTACAATTACTAACTTTAGTTAGTAACCAAAAGTTAAGTCATGCACATGTCATGACTACCTTATCTAGGATAGTATTTTATCTTAGATACCTTACTAGTTACTACTAGCAATGTAGTATTTTTATTAGTAATTTCCTAACTTATAATCTAAGTATAACTAGCTGTAGATAATAGTATATATAGCTCTCATTGTTAGCTCATTTGTAAGCAAGAAAGCAAGCAAAAACTTGTAATCTCTAAGTTGATAAGTAATATATGCAAGTATCTTAAAAATTATTCTTTCTGCATTGTTTACTTAGTATATTATTATCAACTCTCAAGGGATTTTGTTTCATCATTCAAGTGTGATTTAGTGAGTTTATGAGAGAATATTTGTGTTTAGTGTGATTTAGTGAGTTTAAGAGAGAACACTTGTGTTGAGTTGAATCGACCAAAATCGATCATTATGGGAGGTACTTCCTGCTTGATCAAATTATTCTACTGAAATTACATGTGCGTAACCTTATAGGCGTTATTGAGTTTTTCCTCTTCCTCCTCCTAGGGATCGCCATCATTTTCAAAGTGTGAGGGAGTTGGAGGTTTTAAAGCTAAGTATCATATATCTATTCTTTCGCCACCATTTTGTTCTAAATGTAAAGGTAGATAAATCACTTAACGAATGTATATATGCTTAACGGTTAAAACATAGGTAATTTGTCAAATAACTAGTACGCTAAAACCTCAGAACATACTAGTGTGTCACACCCACCTAGGATGTACCCTACCTTGTGACTTATTGATAATAACTTAACAACGCAAATGTAACAATAAACTGTTTCTATAAAAACTTTATAGTTATTACAATAGTAATAGAACTTGTACAATAAAAATACTATCACAAATAGGTTTTTATTTAATTTAAGTTACTTCATATTCATTTTATTCCATGTGTTATCTAAAGTAAATTTAAAAGATATTGTTTTCTAGTTAAAATGTTTTAATAACTTTTTGTCTAAAATATAAAATAAAATTTCAACAATGTGAGGCAATCCAACAATTCAAACACAATCTTAAATTTCACCATTTAATATGTATCAAGTTGTATTCATCGAGGGTAACATAAATGTACGAGTTCAATAAATGTATGAAGTAGACCAAATATCACATGTTAAATAAGCATTAGTTTCTAGATTCTTCATATGTACATTTCTTGAACATTTTTGAGCAAATCTGTTCTGTGTGTAGCACCACAACTTAGATCATATAATGTTTGAATGGAAATCTTTTTTGGATCACGAAATACACCATTTTCTCACAGAACGCATACACTTCGTTCACTTTCCATTGATGTTTGACCTTGATTTGGTTTGTTTTTCAATACCTTGTACCAATTTAACGCATTGTGCTTTTGGTTTGTTGTGTTTGCATCTTTAAAAACAATTATCATAATACTTGCAATGAGTATTGTTCCGACCGCTCATCGTCTTATATATATCAATGTTACATCAAATCTATAGGTTCCTTCTTGTAGGAATAACTTGAACCACCGTCTTGGTTGAAGAGGCACACAACTAACAGAAGATTGAAGCTACTTGAGAGAATTTATTTACAATGTTCAAGATAATAATTAGCGTTTTTGATATTTTAGAGAGTAGAGAACACTATTGAGCATTATGATTTAACTAAAACACTAAATACATATTTCTACTAACATATACTGGCCAAATGTTAAATAAAATAAAAGGCTAATTTTTGAGTCTATGAGTAAAAAAAGGCTAATTTTCGAGTCTATCGGTTAAAAAGGCTAGTTCTTTTAATGGTAAAAAAGGCTAATAAACTAACGCTATAGAGTATTGTGATTTAACTAAAACACCAAACTGGATCGGATCGAATACGCTATATAAATGCTTGTTTGGGTGTGGTTGGAATCGGTTTGAGTCAAAATGGATTAGGTTGATGAATGGGGTCTAGTTTAAAAGCGGTTTCACAATGAAATTGATTTTTTTGCATCTCTAGGCCTCTAGTCTAGATTATTCTTCCTTGGCATTGGGTAGGTTGCTAAAGTCGTTGGGTCACTATGATTTGTGCACTTGTGCAGCACTTCTGCAACTAGGTCCTTTGGCTCATTCATAAGGAAAAATTACCAAATTAAACATTTGATCAAAGTAAATTATTAAAATAACCAGTCGAAATTGAATTTTTTTAAAAAAATAAACCAATCGGTATGGGCCACGTGGCATCCCTCGCTAACGTGACGAGGGAATAGTGGAATCCCTCGCTGACTTGGCGAGGAAAAACCATAATCACTCGCCTATATGGCATCCCTCGCCAATTGATGATATGTGTTATCTAATTTTATTTTCCCCTATATAATACACATTAACCCTTAAAAAATCTTACATTCTCTCAAAACCTTCTTCTTAAAATACTTTAAACTTTTTAAAAATGTTAGTTAATATCATACTATGCAGTGGTGGTAAATGACATTTTGTAAACGATGTCGAAGAATATCTGCCATTAAAAGGTAAATGTGTTAGACATGTTTTTAGTTTATCTATCAAACATAACATTTGATAAATTAAAGTATATGATTTCTTCAAAACTGAGAATTCAAAGTTATATACGATTGTCGTATAAAATGTCTACGTATACTTATTTTATCAATATTTCTGATGATAAAGATTTACTATATTTTATTAATGTTGTTTTTAATGGTCAAAACGAAATTTTTACGTTATTCGTCACTAAAAAGTTTATTTCTAATTTAAACAATATTCCTGGGGATGACGATAGATAAAGTGATGTTAAGTAAAAATGTGATTATGAAAACGAAAAAAATAATGATTTTTATGAAAAAAAGGACACCTCGCTGATGTGGCACATCCTCGCTAACGTGGGCGAGGGAAGGGTCAAATCCCTCGCCTCGGTTGAAGGACCTTCGCTGACTCGGCGAGGGGTATGTCACATCCCTCGCCTCGATAAATGCACCCCTCGCCTCGTGTGTTGTGCCCCTCGCTGACTCGGCGAGGGGTGAGTCAAATCTCTCGCCTCGTTTGTTGTACCCCTCGCTGACATGGCTGAGCAGATATTTTTTACCCATTTTCCACGTGGGCGAGATAGTTACACATGGGCGAGGACACGTGGGCGAGGGAATATGGGGTTTCCTCGCCCTTGAGGAGGGGTCAAACTGAATGGTCCTTTTTTGTATTTTATTTGGTTAATGGTTATTTTGGTAATTTTGTTTGGTCAAATGTTTAATTTGGTAATTTTCCCATTCATAAAACGTACCAGAAAGGCGACCATTATAATACTTTTTCGGAAAATATGATAAAATCGGCTCAATTATTAAATAGTTTAGTTTATTAAAATTTAATTTTTATATAGTCACTAGTTTAGATTTTTAAGATCTAATTTTTTATTTTTTTATTTGAGACGTCCTAAAATATGACTATTTCTTCTACTAGCATGTAAAAGTTATGTAAGTATGTTTATCTCATTTGCCAAATGATAAGTTTGTTCGTTTTCGCTGACCCATTATACTATATAGGTTTTCTTTTTTTACATTTTATGCAATACACTTATTCTTATATTTTATGTTTTTAACGAATCGTTGGTTTTAGACAGTAATTTTAGGAAATTCGGATATCTGAAATTATGTGTGTGTATATATATATATATATAGTTATTTTATAATTTAAATATAAAAACCAAACTCAAAATATTATATTTATATACTTACATACAGTGTTGTAAAACTCAACCTAGCCGGCCAAGTACTCGAAACTCAGAAATGTACCGAGGCGTTTTTCTTCAACTCAGTCAATCTTACTTGGAATTAGTCCAACTTGGCACAACTCGATCCACCTCGAACCTACTCGGTACAACTCGAGTCAACTCGTTCCAACTCAGATTTTTTTTTTGTTTTTTCATTGATTTTCGATATTTTTCACCAATTCTTGTGGTATATTTGTTATTTTTTAGTTATTTATTTTGAAATATGAGTATTAATTGATTACTATGTCTATATATTAAATTATAAATATCGTAATTTAAAATACCATAGTAATTATAAATTATTCTTTTGATATATATTGATTTTCACCTATTATGTTGTAAATAGTTTTACACTTACTATATCTGAGATATATATAATTTTTTAAAATTAATAACTTTATAATTTACCATGTCCGCGTACTCCCCAAGTATTCCCTGCCTAGGCCGAGTACTCGCAACTCTCCAACCGACCGATCTGGGAGCACCTAACGACTTTTGCAACCATGCTTATATGTATTATAATTGTTTTTTAATTGTTTTAATCAGAATTTTAAAATGGTAACTTGACAATATAGTAACAAAACTATAAAAGTGTTTTAATTAGATGATTCACATTTAAAAACTTTTCTAATTAAATCTCTCAGTTTTTATAGTTTATTAAAATAAAAACATGTTTTTTAATGCAATTAAAAATAGTTTTTTTTCTTTAATGCTGATGTGGAGAAGTGAAATAAATTTAAAATATATTTATTTATTTTTAATATAATTGACATGATTTTTTTATTTATCTAATATAATTAAATTTTAAAAATCCCGACAGTTACATCTTTTCATTCTTTCTTTCATGATATAAAAAATATCTGATATGACTTGATTTTATAGTTTAGTGATTCGGTTTGTGCAAGTGAACTAATAATATTTTTTAAATTTGTTTACTATTATGTGATATTTTCTCATTTATAAATTATAAATGTTGTATATATAACTCTACTTATTTTTTCAATACTTTTTAGTTATTTAAAATCAAGAAAAAAAAAAAGAAAAAAAAACAGTTTGATAGTAAGCATGTCGTGCATATATTTATGACCAGAAATTAAAAATAACAAAACACGAAGTACATTATTTAAACTTTGCTTGCAAGGATAAAAGTAATACATGATATCTTTACAAAAATTCAGACAAACATATGTCGCTTTTCCCCATATTGATTACACCTTTCCATCCACTTTATCTTTTATATAAAGATACATCGATTATTCAACACATCGATCTCAAACCTATACATACACCTTGTGTGTCTACATGTGTGTGTTTTTCTAAAAGTGAATTGAAGGCATATGGAGAAAGATGATCATCAAGGGAGTTACTGCTACTTTCATCCAGATGAAGTGTTTGTAGGGGTGTGTCCCTTATGCTTATACGAGCGGCTTATTGTCGTTGCAACAAAACGATGCCGTGGAGGCCTTCGTCTCTACGCGAGTAGCACCTGCAAATCGTCAAAACCTTGCATGGTGGTGCCTAAGATGTTTGCCATAGATTATTTGATTCATCGCAAGAACAAGAAACACAAGCTTAATGTTAAAGATGAGGATGCATCGGCCAGTCAAGACGGTATGTACTCCACTATTGTATTTTATTTTATATCTTAAGATCTTAAGATAATGCAAAACTAATCAATAATTACATTTTTTTGGTTAGTTATGAGTTTACAGAAATAAGGATATGAGTTTGGTCCACCAATTTCGTTATATTTATTGCGATTCATATTATTTTAAATATCTGGAGATTAATCATACAACAATTTTTTTATATTATATGAATTAGCTAAAGATGATATTGTTTTATATGGATTAATTAGTTAGAGCACTTGGGTAAAAAAATTAATTGTTGTGCATAATTATGTGCAAGATCTGAATTACAAATCTATAAAGTATTATACTAAATTATAAGTTATTATAATTATAATAAATTAACCATTATTAATATAAATGGAGGTTTTGAATATCGATTAATACAACTGTACGCCTAAACTAGAGAAAAAAAACTCTATAATGAACCGTATAATAATATATATTATCAATAGAAATAGAATGAAACTTAATCAAATTATTACTTTATGTAGTGAATCTCTCAATAAATCATACGCACAGAAAACACATAAAACTCTTACAAATTAATATTCTTGGTTTGTATGGGTTTGCCGTTTTGGTTTTGAAAAATGTGTTAGGGTTTGGGATTTGTTAAGGTTAGTGAGGTAGGATTTGCCATCATGTATGTAGATAGATTAGGTTAGGTTTACATATATTGGTGGGTTGAAGACAAAAGTGTATTGTCGGATGCGGCGTCTCATAGTGATCGACGGTAGTATTCATTGTAAATAACGATTACAATATAATAATACTAATATTTAAAATAATTGGTAAACTACGATATAACAAATTAAGTCTTAATAAAATTGCTTATGTTTTTTTTAAGTAACTAAAAGACTACTTATGTTTTATTCATTGTTCCATTGTTGTGTAAATCTTTTTAAAAGATTAATATTATTAAAATAAGTGACTTAAATGTAACAAGAGTAAAATATTTGATTACTGTTAGTGATCATGTTTTTCAGATTAACGTAAAGGAAATGATGCATGTCACTGAAAATATATACGTACAATTAAAGATCTATCATGTCTAACCGGATGTGTCATGTTGTATAAAAAATATTAAAAACTAAAATTTCGTTAATTTAATATATAACTTTTAAATTTCATTATATTGAATGGCATATATGTAATATTTATATTTTTATTGTAATATATGCATGTTGACATGTAATGTTAGGAAAATAGTTAACTTGAAATATTTTAGTGGCTAATACGTGTTTATAAGCTATACTGATTTAGTTATATATATATATATATATATATATATATATATATATATATATATAATTTAATTAATAAATCTGCATACGTCAAATAATAATTTTTTTGAACGATCAATTAGTTGTTAGAAGTTAGTAACACCAAATTAGTAATAATCATCACTATCAAAGTTTGAACCTAAGACCTCCAAAAGAGGCAAATAACAAATATCATTATCATCTTACAATGTGTTTCTAGAATAATAAAGTTAAAAGTTCTTTTTATTTTATCATAATTTTTGTATGGGGATGAGAAGGGATTATGTTATGATGGATCGATTTAGTAAGATCCAAGTTTCATATCTTGTAAATCTCGCAGTCCCATTCGATGATTACTAGACAATATATATGGATTTCATACATAGGAAATGATTGCCTCGATCATGACTATTCTGGAATTTCATAATGCTATAGTATTATGTTAAATCATTTCAATTATGTTCTTATTTTCATAAAAATAAAATAAAATTAAAAATCATGTATATTAAATATTAACAAGTTAATAAATGACTTTTGGTCATTTAAATAGATGATTTTGGATGATTTGATGATATATCACATGATGGATAAATTAAAAAAGAAAACAAATCAAGTAGATTTATCAAGAAATAGTATTTTTCTTAAACTTGAAATTAAATTTGAAAAGAAATATTCTTTATTGTTCAAATAATTTTTTTCAATAAAATTATTACTATGTATAGAACCAATTTTTATATTATTTCTAAATTTAAGCTATTTCATCACATAACCTTATTATTTCATTTCAAATTTATGACGTTAAAAAAACAATCTATAGATACTAATAAAATAATGTTTCTTTTGTCACTTGTCATGTTTTTAAACCATTTTTTTAACAATTATCATTCTTTTAAACATATTCATTTTATTTTCCCTCTAAAAGAGAATTAAAGTAATTCAAACACTCAAACAATTTCTCTTTCTTTATAAAAATTAATTTCATCAATTGATGCATTATTCTCTCTCATCTATATTTTTAAATCAAACTATGTTTTTAAAGATAAATTTTATTAAGAAAATTAAAATCATATATTTTCTAAAATATTAAACCTTTTGAAATAAAATATTTTAAATCAATCATTTTTTTAAAATAACTATAAAAAAATATAGAATTTTTTAAAAGTAGTTTTATTAAAAACAACCAGAATAATTAGAAACTTAAGCTTTTAATAAACAATAAATTTTTATAAAAAAATCTTAAAACAAATATATAAAAATAAGTTATTTAGATAAGAGAGTTAAAAATAGTATAATTTTTTTATCTTCTGCACAAGTACATATATATAATTTTATACATATCTTATATTAAAATATTTTACGGTAACGTTTCGTGTTTATTATTAACTATTATTCATTTAATAAATGAGTTTCTAGACTATCTATTTATCTATCTATCTATAGCATATCTGTTGTTTATTTACTTGAAATAGCTATTGATATGCAATTATAATCATATTTTATATTCAAACATATTTTTATAATTTATAATTTTTTTATTACTAATTATTTATTATTTTATTTAATCAACTTGTGTAATATAAATGATACTAACCTAGTGTTTATATAATAGAAACTGATCATGTCTTAAACATTTGTAATATTAATGTGTATTAAAGTTCTATATATAGTATTTTTCAAATAACTTATCTAAAATGGCTTAAAGAACGAAAATTATATATATTTTCCTTAAAACCTATCTTAGATGGAGATTAGTGCTTAAATAATATTAGAAAATAATTTATTTTCAAAACAAAGTTTTTAATTTTATATTTTACATACAGATATTTAAGATGAAACCAAAGGCGTCCATTTCATCGCGATGATTACACATTTTCGTCGTATTCACACAAATTGTTCCTAGTTAGTCGTTTTTATATAGTTTTTTTAATTTTATTTATTATTTCATATATAATCATCAAACAAATACATCTTTAGACCGGACGC
>BJCM01211272.1:0-29221 GCA_018326385.1 Flaveria bidentis
GGCTCGGTTTTGTTTGGCTCGGTTTTAGAAAGAGAATTTAATACACATCTCTCAAAGTTCAATAGTCCATATATCAACGCATAGTTAAAAAAACATATTAAAAATCAGTTTAACGTCTTAGATTACAAGGTCCAGTCAAATTCAACCGTATACAAAATAGGTTGACAAGCCCAAAACAATTAATATTATATATATATATATATATATATATATATTACATATTAAAAGTTATATTTAATTTAGGAGAGCCAACGAGCGAGCCACCCTTGGCTCGGACTCGGCTCGTTTACAATTCGAGTTGGCTCGGCTCGGCTCGTTTTTAACCCGAGCCGATTCGAGCGAGCTTTTTTCAAGTTTTTCCCGAGCGAGCTCCAAGCAAGCCACGAGCCGCGAGCTTTTTGAACATTCCTAAAAAATACTTGACATATTGTTATGAAATAGAGGTGAAAATGAAACATAAAATTTTTTGAAACGTAGTTAATATGTTAAAGTGGAAATTAGGTCTCAATTTTTTTCTTTTCATATAGATACAACTCTATTGTTACTACTATCTTTAAACTCAGGAATATAAGCGAAAACATGATAATGTCAAGATGTTTTTGTAAACTCAGGAAGATGTTTAGTCCACATATATTACACGAGTTGAATAAATAAATTATTAAATAATTAGTAAAAATAATTTAGGAATTATAAAACCATACTTGAAGATAAAATATAATTATAATTACAGATAAATAATATAAAATGTAAAGATACTTGATTTTATAATTACATATAAATATACTTGAAGATAAATCTAATTTTATAAAGATACTTTGATTTTAGAAAACATAAATGAGAGAGAAATATAACAATTAATAAAATTAATATTTAATAATAGAGAGAATTTAGTTTTAGTGTTTAATTAAATTATTATAATACTTTTTGAATGAAAAAATAATATGAAAATATCTAAAAGATTGACAAGTGTTAAAACGTGAGTCAAAAGAAATGACAAGTGAAAAAATAATTTTTTTTATTAGATACTATAAATTTATATCACTATTAACAAGATAATCTTGAGTTCACATGTAAAGTCTGGGATCTAATTTTTACATTTACACCTCCGTTAACATGTTAATATTCTGTTTAGCGACAAATTGTTTTTAATGATAGTAGCAATAGAGGAAACTTTACATTTACACCTCTGTTAACATGTTAATCTTAAATTTACATATGTAATACTTGGGTGCAACTTTTTGGTTTGTTTTAATTTTGTTTTCTAGTTGAAATGGTTTAGCTTATGGTATGATGTCTTATTTGATAAGGATTAATTTAGGATGAGGTTTGATGATTAAGTCATAGTTTTAGTATAAACTAGAATTAAAATCTCGCGTTACGGGGCCATAAAACCGTGCAAAATAACACCAATGTCACACCACCATTAATGACCATCAACATTAAAATTGCGGTGTGTTAATACGAAGAAATAAAACCAAAGCGTAACACATATAAAAATATAACTAAGTCGATTTAATACTAACACGTTGGGACGAACATGTTAAAGGGTGGAAAATAGACGTAAAATCGATAAAACACGCACGCAAGTTGTGTTGTGTTAACTCACAGAATATAAAACGAAACGTAAAGCGAAACGTAAAATTGGTTAATTGTATATGCATGTTTGTGTCGTGTTAACTTACAAAACCTAGAACGAACGTAAGACGAAAATTTACAAAATATAAAAAGTATAGAGGACCAAATTCAAAAATATAAAATTTTGTGAGATGAAATTGTAAAAGATGAATAGTTTGGGTTTAAAGTTAAAATACTCAAAATTTGAAAGGTTAATTTGCAAAATAAGAAAATCTTTGGGTTCAGAAATGAAAAGTCAATTTTTTATAAAAAAACACTTCCCATGCATAAAATACAATATTATTATACATAGAAATATTGGTGATGAGTATAATAATATAAATAAATAAGATGGGTCTGGTCATCATGATTCTATTCTTCGAACGAAAAGATGATTTATTTGCTAGAGTGATTTCGGACGTCCGCGCCTTTGCTTTAAAAAGAAATTTTTAATCAGACATGATGCTAAAGTCTCTTGTGAGGCACGATTAATTTTTTTATAGTTATTTGTAAACCAATGTTGTATTTTGAAATTCTAGATCTATTCGTTCCCAACTTTAGCAACCAATTAAGTCTAAAAAATCATTGCATCCGTACACATGCAAGTTATACCAAGATTCAACTCAAAACTGCAACAATCACCAATGAAAATCATCTTCAATCTTTGATTGGATCCTTAAACTAATCTAACATAAAATTAGAAAAAAAAAATAGATTCGACTGTTTTTCAGGTTGCCGGATTCTTCAATTCACTTCAAGTTTTATAATATTCAGATTTTTCTCAACAATAATACTCAGATTAACTTTCCCTTCTACTAAAACCATTTGACTTTTAATAAATTTCCTAAATTTGTGTTTTGAAAAGTTAAAATTGACTTGTTAATGTAGCAACAAACATATTTGCAACCAACTATTTCTCAATTTCATGATGGGGGTTACTGTTTCCTTTAAGGACTTTATTTTGAATATTCAATAGTTATCCTTTTGGGCATGACATATTATAAACTGGATTAGAATATAAGATTTTAAATTTTGAAAAGAAAAGTTCCTACCAAATAATCTATGTTAATCTTTTGTTTTACAATCTCAATTAATTATATATATGTATAACTAGGTAAGAACATGTGATATACAAAATGAATAAATGAGAAAAATACGAAATAAAAAAATGTTTATAATTCATAGATTTTTAAATTATATTTTGTATACAACATTTTATATTGTATATATAATATTACCATCTTTGTATGAGATTAATAGCTTTAATTTTTTTTGTTTTATACTGTACTAATATTGTATTATATGGATTTCTTAGAAATTTTGTTAAAATCACAAAAGGTAGCAATGTAAATTATTTACTAACTGATAATTATAATTATTAAAAAAAATTAATAATTATTGAGTTTGTCAAATATTTGTAATAACTTCAATAAGTGGAATCAATTAGTTAGTGTAAATAAATTTATTTAGGAAATTAAATACGGTGATACATATAGACTTAGAAAATATTAAATTTTTTTTTCGAGTCAACTATTGATTTCTAAAGTTAATTTATGTATAGCATTTTTTAACTTTTTATTTTCAAATCAGGATTGAATTAATCAAACTGTATTAAACATATATCATAAGTTGTGATTTTTAACTTAATTAATTGTATTTGAAAATAGGTTTTAAATCCAATCATAAAACATAATTTTGACCGGAAAATAAGGTAGGATGTGCTCTAAAAAAATGTCACGTTGGACATAAGCTATTCATTTATTATATGGCATAGATTAGGTTATAAAAGGCATGATAACGTTTAGGGGCCTAATACACGTCCCAATTTAGTTACATTTTAGAGAGGCTCCCGTTTTCACTAAACACTTTGCGATGCAAAAAGCCCTTAATTTGTGCGTAGATAATATTCGAAATCCTTGTGGATGTGTGGTTGTAAAATCGAAGGGCAATTCTGGGAGAAGATGAGAAAAGTAATAATGAAAATGGTAAAAGCAATAAAACGAGAAGTTTCCATAAATGAGCAATCCATGGGTACGGGAACATCCAATAATTTTCTAACCACTCCTTTCTTTCCCCACTTCCCCTTGCCGGTGCGTGCTCTTAACGCATTCAAACAAAAATATCTTTAACAAGATGTTAAAAAGTTACATCTTGAGATTATGTTTCCACTCTTTGTATCATCACTAGCATAGTGTTATATTAGTTGTATATAAGTTACACAAACCGTATGCTTAAAGGCACACTAACCACGTGTATTTTTTTTAAAAAGTTTTATATGTATTAAGTTCATCCCATACCTTTTGATTGGAGTCACATGGCTTTCGGTCCCACTTTATTTATGTTCAATCCGTTACTAACGCCGACTATACGCTCTTAAGCAAGGTTCTTAAATTATATCACTTTGTCAATTATAGTTGATCCAGAATCCATGTTTCTTGCACTCAAGTGAGGTTCTTGAAATAGTATTTGGAGATCTTCAAATGCACTGAGATTTGAGATAACTAGTATAAATATGTTTTGAGTGGACACTTATCATAGTTTATATTTTTAACAAAGTTAGTGTTCCGTGTATTACACGGGTTTAATAAAATAAAATATTAGATAATTAGTAATTAAAATTTATGAATATAAAATATGATTATAATTACGTATAAATAGCTACTTTAAGTAATTAAAAACAATAAAGTATTTTTAGTAAATCTTATTTTAATATAAAATTGTGGTTTTTTTAATATTTTGTTGTATTCTGTATTTTATAAAAATTTTCTTTCTAAAAAGTGTATTTTTAATATAAAAAATAGGTTTTTAATTTATTAAATTATATATATTTTAACTTGAAAATGGTACAACTAATATTATTAGTATTCACTATTATTATTAATAGAGAAAATAAGAAATTTAATATGAAGATGCTTAGAATTATGTCATACATAATCATAGTTTTTTTTTATTATAAATAGATAGATAGACAGACAGACAGATAGATAGATTGATAAACATGCTGAAAACTCATTTATTAAATAGATTATAGTTAATAATATATACGAAAAGCTACACTACGATAATTTAATATAATATATTATTAAATTATATATAGTAATGGTTTAAAAAATAGAATAATTATACTATTTTATAACTCTCTTATCTAAGTAGTTTAAATTTTTTAACATTCATTTTAAGATTTTTATAAAAAAATTACTATTTATAAAAATCTTTTTTATTAAAAACTCTGGTTTGTAATTATTCTTGTTGTTTTAGTAAGATTGCTTTTAGAAAATTTTTTTATCTTTCTATATTTTTTTAAAAAATGATGACTGATTTAAAATATTTTGTTTCAAAAAGGTATAATGTTTTAGAAAATTTTATATTATATAAAACTTTTGTTATTTTATTATTTCTATATTAATAAAAAATTGATTTTTAATTTTATTAATAATTTTTCTTTTTAAAATCATAGCTAGATTTAAAAAATGTAGATAAGAGATAAATGTAGCAATTAATAAAATTGATTTTTTATAAGAGAGAGAAATTAATTTTAATGTTTAAATTACTATAACACTCTTTTGAAAAGAAAATTATATGAGAATGTCTAAAAAATAAAATGTGACAAAAAGAGGGTTTAAGAGAATGAGACATGGTAAAAAAAACTTCTTTAATTAGATACAATAGATTTCTAATTTTCTCACTTCTCTCGCTCATTAAATAATTACATTAACCAGTAATTATATTGTTTAATTTTTGTAAGATTAATAGTAGTATTTAAAAACAAATCATTAAAGAGATCTTTCTATAAATGTAATTTCTAAAGAAACAAGTCTTTATAAAATAAGAAATTTTTCTGAAACATTAAAGTTATATATATATGAAATATTTTAAATGTTTTGTTTTAAAATTGTTATAAAATAATTAAAACTTAGAGTTACAAAAAGATTAAAAGTGATAGCTTTTAAACGTGTTTGGAACAGAATGTTGAATTTTTTAATATAAAAAAATCAAAAAATGTGCTTTATTATTTATAGTCACTACTCATATGTTATTTATATTGTATAGTTTAAAAAAAATTATAATTAATTACCTTTTATTTATTAAATATTTTATATTTTTTTTATTCACCAGCGTAGTGTAATAGATGAAATCCTAACGTGTTATTTAAATAAAAGAAGTCACAATATCAAGCCCAGAATTATTGTTGTAAACATGAAAACAGTTTCACATGAGTGTTGCATGTTGTGCTTTTTCTCATTTAGTAAAATATGTGTTCCTGTTTCAATATTCAAATTGATACACTTTTCTACAATTAGATATTTGCTATAAGCATGTATAATAAGGCGGTGTGTTGTGTCCACCTCAAGCCTTGCGTTAAAAATAAAAAATGCATCAATACCTCCTAAATACCCCCTTCAAATTTTATTTTTACGCATCTTTTAAACAAATTCACCATACTCTCATATAAATAGCACCAAAAACCTTTAATTCTCCCAAAAGAAATATTTATACATCCAAACAATCTCAGACAATTGCAACAGGAATCCATTAGAATGTCTTTTTATACATCCAAAAAATATAAATTTCTCACTCAAAATTTGTGTCTTTTTGTGTCCGGGATACCCAACCAGCGACAAAAGTTTTACATTGAATAACATTAGAATGATATTTTATAACAAAGAATTGAGTAATATATTAATGTTTTTAATTATAACTATGTTATATGTAATGTCATGAACCATGTCACGTAATATGTCATAAAGTACTAACAGGGATAACGAACAACTAGACTAAGATTGTAAGAATGTTATTAGTAACAAAATCGACCATTGATATTAATAGTGGTGAAATTGCTAGTTAAAATTAATATTAGTATAGTGTTCAAGAAAAATTGTTTGTTATTCTAAAAGGCCTTCAATGGATTTTTTAGTCACTCATAAAACGAGTCAAGCGAACTTCGTTTGAATTCGTTCCAGCTACGTTGTGACCATCTCGTAGAACTCTATGATCTTAACTTGTAAGATCTAGCTTTTGGTTTTGTGTTTTTAGCACATTGTATTTTCAACTGTCATTGTGTCTTTATTCTTATATGGTATCTTGTTGCTCGTAATTACACGTCATTGTATCTTTTTTACACATCATCGTGTCTTTTACTCTCCTTACAATAATGAGCATTTTTATTACAATTTTACCCGTATTATTATAACTAAAAGCTATATTTATCCCATGTAGAAAAATAACACTTATATAAAAGTAATTTTAAATTGTATTAATTAAATAATTAAATAATTTATATATAATAAACAAATTTAGCTTGAGATATTTAAAAAACAAAACTCAAAAGAATCCAAGCTCAAGTTCGTTAAATTCAAACAAGCTAAACTCGCACCTCACAATCCCACATTGAACATAAACCAATAATAGATTCAATAACATAAAACAATATGTTTTAGTTGAAGTTCCCGTTTAAACCAATTTACTAAATTCTCACAAAGAATTAAGCTCAATAATTTTGATAATACCACACAAACCACCACACACATGTATCCAAATTACAAATGTAGTATTTGATTAAAAAATAAGCCGACTTGAAGTCCACATCTTTTTATCATGAAGCTAAATTAAGTCATTTTTGCAACAATAATGCAAAATAAGTGGTCCATTTCTATCACTAAATGGTCCCATAAAAAATATAATTCTTGATCGATCGCTATTGTATTTACAAAACTTGACGTATAATAAATATGTTCCGCTGATGTTTTTCTTTTAAATGAGACATCTATCTATTATAAAAAAGAAGGTTTTCATTGGACACTTGTCACAAATATAAAGCTTTTAATTTCATTTTTGTTTATCTCTCATATTAAATAATTACCTTAATTACAATGATTTTATATGATTCTTTTATAGATTAAATATATTGTTTAATAATTTAAGAATGAGTTATTTTTATAAATGTAATTTCTAAGGTAACTTTTGTCAAGATAAGAATTTTTTCTAAAACATCCAACTTTTTTTTAAATATAAAATATTAAAAAACTAGTTTTTAAAAAATATTTTTTTAAACCAAAAAAATTAAAATTTGGTTATAAGGAGGTTTTTTTAATAGTGACACTTTTTTAAAATGGTTTGTTTTGGAACAAATGTTGAATTTTTTTTCTAAAAAAGCAAAGAAATTATTTATTACTCACAAGTAATTTCAGTTGTATCCTATATCAACATATCATTTTATAATTAATAAATTTTAATTATTAATTATTTATATTTATTTATTCAGGCCGTATAATACACGGAGTACTAGGTAAACCTAGTAATAAAATATAGAAATCATTTTATCCAGGTTTTAGTTTTCTAGAAATTAAAAAAAAAACTAGATATAACAACTTAACTTCATAACAAAAATTGCCGTGTTCCAAAACTAAAAATATTTCTTAGTTTTCTATACTTGTTTCTTTAACTACAACTTTCATTTGTATGTAGATGTTTTATTTGATTCAGTAAGATCCATCTAGATCATTGTATATCAGCTTCGCTAAGATCATAGGTATTTATAGGGCTACTAATCGAAAATTTCCAATTCCAAAGTAATCGAATGATGTAAACATCCATCCTCTCATTGAGGTGTTATAAGTCCTCGACTTTTGACCCATATGAATCCCGTACTTTTGATGTCTTCCAATAGACTGCTCACCGATGCCGATTTATTGTGAAAAACCACACCATTTCTCATTTTCCAAATACTCCAAGTGTAGTGATAATAATTGTGTAAATAAGATCACCTTGGGCGGACTTTGTGAATAGAAAGCAAATTCTTGATATAAATAGCAAAAATGGGGGGAAGTTTGCAGCATGAGGAAATAAACGCCCAAGCCATGGATGCGTAGTAACAAGAAATAAACAAATGATCAACTGATTCTTGATGAGGAGCACACAAGGGACATAGATCCGATGGGAGAGCAATATTTCTTCTTTTCAAAGCAACCCGTGTTCGGATTCTATCAAGTTCCATTCTCCAAACCATAATGTTTGCTTTCGTAGGTACCCATTTACACCATTCATAAATAAAGCAATTTTCTTGGGTCGTTACCGTGTTTAATAGTCTTCTAATGGACTTCACAGAGAATGTCTCGGTGCTATCACCCATCCAAGCCCATCTTCCATTAACACAATGAATGAGTTTTTGCACGATGATATTTTTTGGGGGTCATAGAAGTATTAATATTAACAATGTTAGACCATACCCCAGGTGACCATCTCCTCCACGGAATAAAGGAATCAACTCAGGAGATGAAGGGAATATATTACCCGCTTCCACAATGTTGGACCTTCAACCTTGAACCGCCACCACCATTTTGTTAAAAGGCCAAGATTCAGGTTTTTCAACGAACCGATGCCTAACCCACCGTTTGTTTTGCTAGCGTAGAATTTTCCCAACTGACCCATGGAATTTTAAGATTATTTTCGTTGCCACACATTCTTCATGTTAGTATTACGTTTAGTGGTGGAGCTTGAGCACTCCCGTAAAGGGGATGCATTTAATTCTTTTAAGGGGACGAACTCCATATATATATATATATATATATATATATGTATGTATGTATGTATGTATGTATGTATGTATGTATATATATACATATATATATATATATATATATATATATATGTACATATATATATACATATATACATATATAGACATATATAAATATAGGGGATAGATCAAATGAGAACTAACTTTTTTATGAGAACTCTAGGAACCAATTTCAACTACTAGTTCTCAATAGCAAAATTGTAATTAACAAAAACATATTTTAAAAAATATAAATAAAAAAAATAACATAAAAATAAAAACACAAAAATGTTCCCCTACTCTCCCTCATTCATAAAAAAAATATAAAAAATAACATTTTTTTAACAAAAATCATTTACACATGTATAATATCGGATTTACATGTGTAAATCCAAAACTATACATGTGTATAACTAGATTTACACATATATATATATATATATAACGGATGTACGATTTATTTAGAAAAGTATATTAATATGGTAGGCGTTGAAAATATAAAAAAATACTGAAATTTATGGTGAATTTTTTTTGAAAAAATGATAACGTGAAAAAAGTTATGAACGTTTTAATATAACAGGGAAAATGACATGTGATTTGCATGTGATAAAAAATGAGTGTCTTAAATTAGTTCCTAGAGTTCTCATTAAAAAATGGTACATATATATATATATATATATATATATATATATACATACATATACGTATATATACACATATGCATATATATATATATATAGAGAGAGAGAGGGAGAGAGAGAGAGAGAGAGAGAGAGATTATATGAAGAGGCTGATACAATCCAACACACCCAAAGTCTCTCCTGCATGTTGCACAAGTACACTGAAAAAGAATGATTCGGAAGTTTTACACATGCAACAGAAATATTCTAAGTGTGAAATCTTCCCAATCGAAGACCAATATCTTTCGAAGCCAAAGATGAAGTCTTCTGAAGCTCAACACTTGAAAACAGATTTCTTCCGAAGACTTTTAACATGCTTTATCTGATGTACTTTTCCATAAAGCTGGACCCCTTTCCGCTGCAACTCTGTAAAGTCACCAACTTACATGAGTTGGTGAAAAGGTCCATGCTTTTGGTAACTGTACATTGAGGTTTTGAGTCTGTAACTTTCTAATTCACGTATTTTATCTTTTTTATAATAGATAAGAATGTGAGCTATGGTATGTCATGATTGCCTTTTAACTACAATTGATTTTGTTTTGTGTCTAGTCAATTGTATCCAGCTGGCCTTCAAAGTATGACCGGGTGTAGGATGTAGTATAAGTATCTCAGGTTTTTGTAATTTTCTTTTATGCTTTGTAACACTTGTAATAAAACTTAAGAAAACAATATACGGCAATCTTAAAAACCATATACTTATGTATCTTGTTCTTTTGTGCTGTCTTTTTCTTAATTACTTTGTTTTTAGTATCATCTATTATGGTTAATCCAGTTTACTGTTTGATTAAATTTAGTTTGGTTCTTCTCTTTGTGTTGTGTTGTAAGTGACCACCCTACATTGGTCCTGCAATATATATATATATATATATATATATATATATACATACATACATACATACATACATACATACATACATACATACATACATATATATATGTATGTATATGTAACAAAATATAGTAACAACGAAAACCATTGAAAACCCTAAAAAATATGTATATATGTGTGCGTAAGTACAAGTCTAACTTACGTATACGTAACAAAAAGTACATATATGTAAACAAAAAAACTCACACATGCATATAGTAAAATTATATAAACATTAAAATAATAGAGTTACCTATACGAAAACAACACATAGGTACATATATGTAACAATAGAGTTACGTATATGTTACATATATGTGGTTCTGATAAAATAAAAAATTGTCACTTTCTTTGTGTCCGTCTTTCTCATCAGGTTTAGGTGTTCATTTTGTTCGGCATGCTTACATATATGTATCCCACATGCTTTGAATCAATAAATGTTTTCTTCAATTCATCTTCTTTTCACCCGGATACTCTTTTTCATCCAATTCATAGTTATCTTCATCTTGTAAATATACATGTAACTAAGAAGTGATGATGAAGGTGATGGCGATGGTGATTGATACTTCAAAGAACCAAAAGAAGAAAAGACGTTGTGCAGTTGATACTTCAAATAACCAAAAGCGGTTTTCAAAAACTTAAACCGCCCCAATAGATCACGTATTTAACTTAAAAAATATTGGTTGAATCTCCCGGAACCCTAGCCGCCTTGCTGGAGTTGATGGGTGTTGCGGTTAGGGCTTTACATCATCACAACTCACAACACTTTCGATCTGCACTTCATCAACAAGGGAAGAGGTGTGGCAGAACCTCTATCGACGCTTACTTATCGGTTATCATCGCTAAAAGATTAAAGATGACACATAGAGTCACCTTACATGCAAATCTTAAATCCAGTCCATCAAGAATCATGGACCTGCCACCATTATCAAAGCAAATGCATGTAAAATCAAAGTTACAATCAACGGTATTACATATTCGTACTAGAAGTGTTACTTATCTGTAATCGAAATGTTCGTCTTTTTCAATATGTTCTTTGTCGTCATCATTTTCTTCGCAAGAACCTTTCAAAATCCAAAATAAGTTGCCAAGTTTCATAAATAAATTAATAGTTCAAACAACTAAAACAAAATTTAAGATCGTTAAAAAACATCATTTGCCTTAACCTCTTGAAGAGCCTTGAAGAGCCTTTAGCTTTTTATACAATGAATTATAATTATCTAGACCATAGATGCCTTAACCTCACAAACTACATAATACACGGTCTTGTGTATAGTCTTGTAAATTAGCGCATAAATTTTTATCTCATCCAACACATAAAGCGAAAACCCCACAAAAGGCAAAAGCGAATACAAATAAAGCAATGATTAAATGAATAAACATACCTTTGAAGGCTTCTCTGGAATTCAATCGCTATGATTCAAAGAAGATTTTTGAAACAAATATTTCTTCTAGGTTCTTCGATTTGGTGGTATTGAAAAAGGATCCGAGATGTTCTTATTACGTTGAAGAAGATTAGATATTAAAGAAGTAAAATGAAAATCAATTTAAAATTCCAAGGGGATCGAAGTGGTATTTAATCAACATATTACTATAATTAATTTATATGCAAAGTTACCAAATTACCCTTTTAAATAAATATATAAAAAATTGAGAAAAATTATATGATTGGTTGAATGTAATTTTCATTGTTTTAAGTTAAAAAATTGATTTTCATTTGATTCTTTCTCTCTCTATATATATATATATATATATATATATATATATGTATATATGTATAAGTTACACTACTGAACCAAAACACTCCTATGGTGGAGATGTATTTAATTCTTTTAAGAGGACGAACTCGATATATTTTTAAAAAAAACTTACACTGCCGGAATAAAAACTTTATACTATCAGACCGAAAATTAAGACTACTAATAAAAAAGAAAAGGGAAAAGAAGTTTTTCGCCCTCGGTCACATCAGCTATTTGATCCCCTTCTTGCAACCAAGTTGCTTCTATAAGAGATTTGGGTTAAAACTCAACCCATGAGACCATCACACAAATTGTGATGGGGTGTTCGCATTCACATTGATGATCAACCATAAAGGAAAAAGAAAAAAGCAAAAGAAAAAGAAAAACTAGAATCGATTCATACATCTAATAATTATGTTCTATGTACTCACAGACCACATCTCTAGAGCCGATGTGGACCTCTTGCACCACCACTGGGTTTACGTCAATGGTCCTACAATAATATACCTATGGAATCCCCGGTGGATCATAAATTGAGTGGGTATCACGGTCACATAAAAAATAAAGGCCAAGTCTAGGCAAAATTAATAAAAGTAGACCAGGGGTTGTTTGACAATTTTTGAGTGATTAAATGATAAACTAATAAAAAATCTCAATCATTAAGTGCTAAATCATTAAGAGTTATTATATTATTTAATTATTTAAATGTAAACATTTAACAAATTCAGATAATATGTATTAACTATTCAACATTAGACCTCTTAACAATTTAACACTAATATAATGCTTAACCATTCAGACATTTACTCGCAAAACAAACAGTCTATACCATTAAGTGTTGAATCATTCAGATATATGAACCATTAACAGGTTGATTAAGAGGCTGCTAGTAAATCCATAATATACAATCGATATTAGAAGCATAAGACAAATGAGTACAGTTCAACTAATTCCTAACGCGTGAAGACTTATATAACAAATACAAATAGTATAAGAATACAAACACGAACAAGAGAAGGAATCCTGCTACAAGATCCATGCCTAAAGCAAAATCTAAGAGTTTGGAATCCATGACAACTTAAGAGTTGGTGATCACATGACCAGAGATATATTTCAAAACAATTGGTCACGTCAAGTCAAAAGACCAAAAATCTATAAATCGTTCTCAAACCTAATCCGAACTGAACTATTTCGTTTTAAACACATTTACAACATGCTAATCTGATCTTTTGATTGAAAACCATTAGTGGAAGTATTTCAAGTGCAAACCATTAGTGGAAGTATTTCAAGTGTTTTAAAGTTGACCAACAAAAAAATCTAACAATTGACAAAATGGGTTAATCACCCACTTTCATGATTTTGCATAACTAATCACATTTCCACTAGGATTATGATTACATGTAAAAGCTAACATATTTAAAACACACTCTATTAATCCTATATATAATGTTTACTATGTAAAATGAGATGACTTATCTGTTCAAAGGAAATTTTAGTCATTATACTTGTTTGAGATACTAAACCTAAATGACAAGGATAGTCAAGTTTATAAATAACAAACATTGTGAATCTCACTCATAACAAGGGTGAGGTGAGGGCATAATTTTCCTCTATCTCAAAGGATAGAGAATAGATAGATTGCTACCGATAAGAGCCCCTGCTCAAAAACATACTTAAGTTTAGAAATGATTTCTGTAATTCAAGTATTCAACCAATTGACATGAGCAGTTCATACTGTTCTCTAAAAATAACAATAGTTCTATGTGGCTTGGCAATCCTCAAATAAGAGGCCTAATATGACCTAAACAAGATTTGAAGCTTAACCTAGAGAAGGTAGGTTACCCTTTATGCATACAGAATTTGATACTTAGAAGAAAAGTCATACAAAATAGCACCTTTAATGTATGTGGATAGAAAACACAGTTTACAAAACTATATAAACACAAAAGGAACATTTTGAAGTTACAAAAATTCAATCTATATAACAGAAGTTAAAACTTGACTAGAATGTATACCATTTCATATCCTCCAAATGCTATGTTTGCATCTCGATGGCCTTTTTTATTTGTAGTGCAGCTCTTACTACATTTCCTCTTGTAATAATTCCCACCTTCAATGCAAAAATAACAAATATTAGCTTCTAATATGTTATGCAAGTTTAAAGGAAAAAAAGACCACGAAACTTATAAGGATCTTACCAACTTTCCTTCGCCATCTACAACAGGAAGGCGGCGATATTTGGTTTCAAGTAGCAATCTGACATCATAGGATTATTCTATAAGATTTTTATAGTGTTACAGAAAAAAAAAATCATGGTATATCTGGAACATAAGAAACGGAAGGAAATGATGAGTAAAGTAATAAACCTGGCAGCATCCTCGAGATTAGTATTTTCACGAACTACTAATGGTGCGGTTGTCATTAAATCGCCAACCACCTTCCCGTCGGTTTTACTGAGCAGTTTTTGGACCTCGTTGAATGTCTGCAATCAGTTTCAATTTAGATAGAAAATGGGATGTCATAGATATGACAAAAGCTATATATTATAGATTAGAAGCATAAACATATGGTTACTAGGTAGTTAAAGACGCAAGACACACTCAAGGAGCAAAGGACAAATGTTGCCTAGGTTGGAAAAAGACCACGTTCATTGCCTATATGTAAAAAGTTGCACGCCCGATACAAGAAAAGTGTAATTATAAAAAGATAAAAATATATGTAATAGGCATAAAGAATTAATCCACTCCCCACATGTGATATAAAAAGATTATAATAATAATTATAAAAATCCTAATATAATTAGCAATTAAAATCATCCAGCTAATATCACAATTTAATGAGCCCTTTACGATCATCCGATGAAAAAATCTAATATAACTAGTTGGTGACTACATTAATTCTACCTATCAAACATTGACCATGTGAAAAAAATCAAAACAAGAAAAAAGAAAGTCCAACAGATTTTGAAAAAAGCCCAAGACTCACTTTTATGGAGCATATGTGATTAGGCAAAGAGGCTAAGAGGAGAAAAAGAAAGAAGCGAAAACAAATGAAAAGCAGAAGTTGCCAACTTCGAAAACCAGACATCAGCCTCCCTGGCCTGGCGCCTGGAATCTGGATGGATGCACAGGCCTCTCATAAACCTTTCAAAAACTGTCTTTTTGCGCCCTTGCATCTACCTCAGGCGCAAGTGCGCAACAGCCTTGCCTGAGTGCCTAGACGCGCACAAGAATCGCTTTTGATAACTATGAATGGTTACCTACCAGTTTCTTTGCATCACTTAAAGAGCAGTAATCCAACAAAGGCATCTTTATGGATAGATGGTAGATGCTTACCTTCCAGGTGCTATCAACTTCCGGGAACATGTTCGTATCTGATCTTGTAGCACCTACACTCCAGCCATGTAACAATGTAAGTAATTTTTAGTAGCAAAACTGAAATGAATAGCTGATATTCAAAATGCAAATGTACATATTGACTAAACATTAACAATCACAAGACTGAAGTCAGTATAGGTATGTGCCATGTAACCTGCTAAAACAATATTAATTCACTATTTCAGTTATGGCATACCTGATACAGAATCAAGTGCTAGCAAGTCATAATCTGAAACCAGCCCAACCTGCAGAAAAAATGAACCTTTGAATACTTCATAAAAGAAACTACAATTATATATGCAATTATATGCTCATCATATGAACAGATTGTTTCATGAATGCATAACAAGCATATTTTAGTTAAGCTTCTATTAACTCAGCTCCTTTCTAACATAAATTCCCTCCTGAACTACAGAAACAAAGAAGCACTGAATTGCTAACCTATATCATAAGATGCAAAGAATAAATTGGATTGTATACAGATTGCATTAAAATATAGAGATGGAATATAGAGTTACCAATTTCCAGTCATCATCAATAACAGGAAAGCCAGTTATTCTGTTTTTCACAAGAGCTTCCAGAGCTGTAGGACAGAAATCAATTAGAAGAACTGAGAAATCAAAGTGATCGATGTATTTATTCTAAGTAAAACAATACCTTCATCTACTGTTGTTGTGGCATTTACCACATGTAACTCATCTTTTTTAGTCATAAAATCACCCACAATCAGAACTCCATTTTTTGGCTGGAAACAAGAATGGCACTTGTCAAAAATAAAAGGAAAGATAATGAACTGTATTGCACTGTTGAAGCATTAAACCACCTGAAGGCCATTCATTTCATCTAATGTGAGTAAAATCAATAGGGATGCGGAAATCATAAACAAATACTTCTTTATGCGAATATATGTTTTAGATACTTGCAAGGCACTGCAAGGTACAGGGTGTTCTGCGAAAAAGGTGAATATACAATGTCTATGTTGATCAAGGACAATGATTATGCTGCAGAAATACATTTAGAGATGCATTAATTATAAAGCAGCAGCCTTCTCATGGTCTCCAAAGTGATCAACTGTGCCATAGTCAACAAGCAAGCTGATCTTGTAAAGACTGCAAGATATATTGGTTAAAGGAGTTGCAAAAGATTCTTGCAAAACTTCACTTCAAGCAATAAGAGCGTGAATTTGATTTAAAAGTCATAATGGATAAAGGTTTAAGCTATCTAAAACACTTGTCATACACAGAAGAAGCAACCATATGGATTAAAAATTTTACTTCCTAAGAAGAATCCATTCATCTCATCTACTACAATAGGGAAAACGAATGGGCTTGCTGCTCATGGGGTTCGCCCTCATCTCATCCTCCCTGTACCCTACTTATGTTTAAATGTTTGTTATTCTATTTATTTCATATAATTTTACCATTGTCATTTACTTGGTTCCCATTTTGGTGGTTACTGTAAAGTTGTCTCTGTAGCTGATATACTGTTTAAACAAGCAGTACTTGAAGATACAAAAGTCTCCTAGCTTCAGCCCCCATTATGCCTAATTGCCCACCAACTGTTCGCTTAAATTCCTCAACGAAAAACTCTCCACTGACCCTCTTCCCAGTCCCAATTTAACACTATTACACCAAAATAGATACAAGAAAGATACACACCAACATAAATCATAACAATAGCGCTAAAATTACAGAATTCTACACCGGAAGCAAATTAAAACCCTACCAATACGAAGACGTTGAATGATAGTATACACATAAGATAACCAAATGAAATCAAGTTGATAATATAATTGAGAAAAGGATGTACCGGTACGGAATTACCGGTCAAGGTAGCATCGGTGGAGGCGGCGACGGTGGTGAGTGTGGGTCTACCACGAGAAACTGTCAAGAAAGAAGAAGACGGTGGCGTTGAGATACGTGATGGGTGGGATGAAATGATACAGGGGAAGTGGTGGTGGAAGACGGTGGCGGAAGGTGGTCGGGAAAGGGTTTCAGGGCGGAGGAGCGGAGGAGTTGAGGCCATGGTCGACGGTGACGATAAGGGATATCTGATGCGGCTTCTGGCGAGAGATCCCAGAAGGCCAAAGGAGATTATTGTGAAAACCGTTGGCTTTTCTTTATCCGATGATATCCATCTATTACAATAAAATAAAAGAATGTTTCAAGATTCCTTTGACACATTTTTAAACTATTTTATTATAATTTTTTTCGTTTTTTTATTTTAATAAACAATTATTTTAAATACTTTAAATACTAATAATATTATTTAATTTCTTTTGAGATTAAAAGTTAATTTCAATAAATTAAAAAAAAGATGTTTTTATAAATGTAACTTCTAAATAAACAAAAGTTTAAAAATAAGAAAATTTTCTAAAACACCAAACATGTTTAAAAATATAAAGTATTTTAAAATGGTTTTTTAAATGATTTTTTTATAAAACAAAATAACTAAAATTAGGATTTATAATAAGAAAAATTTTAATATTGATTTTTTTTAAAACGGTTTCTTTTGCAAAATTTTTTTTATTAAAAATGCAATTAGGGTTTAAAAACAAAATTTTAAAATAATGATATCATTGTTTTATTACTTATATTATTACTCATATACAATTTCAATCATATTGCTTTATGATTATTACATATTCATTACTAATTATTTAATATTTTATTTATTCAACCCGTTTAATACACGGGGTACTAACCTAGTATATAAATAAATCTACTTGGTTTGGAAATATAGTAGTTAAAAAATAGTTCTAAAATAAGTAGTTAAAGAGAGTTTTACATTTAAGATATTCTTATAAAACATTAACATTCAGAATCTATATACTAGATATTGTGATGGTTTGGTTCTGAATATTAGACGCAGTAGAGCGTGTCACGATGGTATATCTGAAAAGCAATAAAAAAAAGTCATGTTACTGTAAAACTTATTGGTGTAAAATAACGAAAGCATATTAAAATGCAAAATCTTACATATTAAAAAGTAAATACTCACAAGGGAACAATTGCAGACATACAAAAGTGAACAATATTAACACAAAAAACCATAGCATAATGTTATTTTGAAACTCTTGTTTTTTTTACCATAAGAGTTTAAAATAATCACAATAATACAATCACAAATCAATGAATCCAACCATTTAAAAAAGCAACACTTCAACCTCTATAAATTACATGTGGATATCAAACAGTAAATCAAATTCAATATTTAACATACTAGATAGTCTAACAGTAGAACAAAAGACATGAATTTAAATCTATCCAAGATATTCAAACCAGTGTTTATCTTCCACTGCTATAAATCCTTGTTGATGGAGTTCGAACTCTTTAAAATATTAGAATGAATGAGGTAACTGAGGAACAGGGGGAAAATATTGAATATAAAGGAAAACTAAACATTACTCGAAAAGACTAAAAACATCGTCCAACGTGAAAATTACGTAGTGTAATTTCATGTTAAATACACACAACCATGAACCATCCATACAATAGAGCGAAAGGGTGATAACTTAGTAAGTACCTGGTATCAGACAAATAATCTAGAAAGGTTAGATGAAATATAATTTATTAGCTTAACACATGTATTCATTTGAGTATAAATATAAGCAATTCTAGTGGCTTTTTTATATTTCAATATACTGGAAGGATCTACCAATTCTTCACACTTTCAGTAGTCCAGTCTAACAAATTGGACGGTGTAGTTAGATAACTGATATACATTATACGTTTTCATATAAAACTAGAAGGGTGCCCGCGTAATGCGGCGGTGCATCATTTTGCATCCGGCATGTGCATTTAATATTTTGTTATTCTTGTAGTAGTTTTACAAAAGTCTATTATGTTTTTTCCAAGCTAAAAATTAAAACATCAAATAAATAGGTTTTCATGACTACTTGTAAACATATGCATTAACTTATTGTAATCTCACAAACTACAGATTTGTTCAGCAAAAGATTTACAGTAAAACGTTTAAGAAAACACAAGTTAACTTGTAGCCTCGAAACGTTTTTAAATATGATAGATTAAAAGATATAACTAAAATCTTAAAAGATATTAAGATTTTTTGGTTTATGGGTAGATAAAATAAAATTGTATGCAAGTGTTAGTAAGTGAAAGATTATTATGTAATTAATTATAAGGGTTAGTTTGTAAATAATGCTATAAATACTATTTTACTCTTAAAAATGATTGTATATTATGCATTAAATATGGTAAATATATTTAATTTTATGATATTTTAAAATACCCTTTCCATATTTTTTATATATAATATAGATAAATATCTAACAAATTAACAAACAACGTTAAAAGAATAAAAGCTACGAATCTAAGTGGCCCCTTGAATTGAGCTTCGGCTTATTAATAAACTAAGTGGCCCATCTTGATTTTCTCTCGGGCTCTCGGGCCTATTAATCTTATCAAAGTAACAAGTGCAACTTGGTATTTTACTCTCGGCCCTATTATCTAACATTTAATATAATGATGCTTACCGGCAACTATTACATTTTGTTTATTCTAGACTTTTTACGGGTAAACACACCCGATATTTGCTTCCACCAGGGGCGGCCCTGAGAGAGCGGGGTGAGCGATCGTTCAGGACTCGAACTTTTTTAAAAACAATATTTTATATATGTATTTAAAAAATGCTTTTATATATTTTGTTAAACATTTAAACTTATTAGAATTTTACTTATTTTAATTTTAACAAACTCTGGAGCTCATTAATATTTTAATTATTTTAACCACTATCATTTTACCTATTACTAGATTTTTAAACTCATTTTTAAACTCAAACAAAATAATTGGGGTGGATGATGTAAAAGAACGATCGGAACATAGGAGATCAGAGCAATCGACTAATCGAATTATAATCTTGTTTTTTTTACTCGCACAGGATCAAAATTTTATATATAAATTATTCACTTTATATAATAAGAGGTCCATTTTCCTCAACTCATCCAAGACCCAAAATTTTCGACGATTCTCGGGGCCGGCCCTGACTTTCACCTAGTCTATTTTCAGTATCACAATACTTATGCTTCGTAGGATTTAAACATAACATTTTTGTTAATGAGTACATCATATTGTTAGTCCTTCCATCTTAATTATTAACTAGGTTAATTACCCGTCATGCGTTGCCGCGACATCGTACGTGACATGATAAACTATATATTACAATTGACCTAAGTCGTTTCCAAATTAACTCTACATCAATACATAGAGTAAATTGAATTTATACCTTTAAACAAAAACATTTAATATTTGACCTAACTCTTTTCCAAAAATTTTTTTTATCAAAACATAGACTTACAATTGCTCCGACCATTTCCGAACTATATTAGCGTCCAAATGTATAATAAATTAAGACGTATTATACTGACCCGGCGCGTTTCCAAATAACCAATGTCGAACCGTAGGTAAACTCAAAGCGTAAGTAAAAATAAGCACGAAAACGTTTTATATTTGACCAAACTCATTCCTGAACAAATATTATATCAAATTGACGTATTTCAAAACGTAAGCAGTCTTAAGTGTATAGAGTTAAGCTTGGAAACATTTTATATTTGACCCGAGTCGTTTTTAATTACGTTTAAACATAGATGGACTTGAATTTATATTGCATAGGGGTAAACTCGGAACTTTAGAAACTTAAAGTGGTTAAAGTGACACGCGCCGTGAAGTATTGACTACAATCGACTGGACTCATATTTAAACAAATTGTACATCGAAACGTCGAGTAATTCAAATTTATATCATCAGATGATAATATAGTAAATACACATAAAAATTAGCATGTGCGTCGACGCTGTATGTGACGTGATAAAGTATAGACTACAATCGTCCTTACTCGTTTTCAAACTTAATTTGTGTCTCACATTTATGTTAATATATCATATTTGACTTAACTCGTTTTCAAACAAAATTTACACGAAACGTAAACTAATTCAGAATTTATATTCGTCTCACTTGTTTTCCAATACACAATATGCCTAAACGTACGTAGATATAAAAACGTGATAATTTTTTCTACTAAAAATATACAAAAGGTAATTCCGAGGCTTTTTGACGTCAAAGTAACATTTTATAAACTCATAAAATTTGAATAGTTAAAAATATGAAATTTAAAAGTTGAGTGAAAGTTTAACCTTGTTTTAAGACAAGAAAAGATTGTAATTGTTGATTAAATATTTTTGGGAGTTGGGATGATAGAATTAAGTAATTGCTTTTAAAGTTAAGAGGAAGGAATTAAAAAAGAAGAATTAAAATTAAGGATGTCAGGACTCAAACCAAGCACCCCTCATTTGAAAACCTATGATTTTAACCAAGCTAGATGATTATTTAGTTTATATATGAAAACAGAAATATATACTTAAAAGTAAAGTCAGGTGGCCTAATTTTATTGGCCACCGACCTTTGCTTTTAAGTATATATACAATTTGAATCGATCAAATTACATATATTGTCTGCAACATTTTTATGAAGTTTGGTCCTTTTATTTGATCCTTATATACATGCATATGTATGCACATATACACAAAGATACATATGTTTGTAGAATATCATACAAAGTGATTTTTATGAAAGATTCAAAACCTCACAAGTGTATTTTTATGGTTCAGGTGGAAGCGTCCTTTATATTACAAGTGAACTTATACGCTTTGAGTTGGATACACCATTGTACTAGGTGATTTGTTTATACAACATACTAAACAACTTAGATGCATTGTTGGACCAACCATTGCAATTTGCAATAACTGTGCATCGATATCTCCAAAGAAAACATTTGATTCTTATATATAACAATATCATATTCCAATGCTCATAATAAATAATTAATTTATTTGTTTGATATACTATTTTTATAAATAAATGATGTATAAATAATTCTGTTGACTTTTAAAAAATTGACGAGACTAGATTTATATAAAATGAAATAAAAAGCCACAACAAATGCTAACTCTCTCTTGCATTTCAACCATTTTAAACTCTTTATTAATCACGATATCATCACCACCTGACCTTAATATCAGTCATTGAAACAGTGTCATATACAAAGTGGTTACTTAAAAAGCATTTATAATTTTAATTGATTATATAGTGTTAGAAATAAAGTTTATAGTTGTATTTCGACAAGAAAACATGAAAACACATGTTAGTTGATAAAGGCTTTCAAATAATGTATTATCGGTGCCCTTTTTCCTCTGACGCAATTCCTATTATTTGTTTCGGTCGTCAAGCCAAAATATCTTCATAATTAATAACACCAAATATTTGGGACCATCTCATCGCGTGCTTCATTTATTTACATTTATTACTCGACCTTCTCTTTTCCATCATCAATTAATTATCAAAATGCCAAAAAGAACTACAAATTCCACTATTACATAACAACACACAAATCATAAAAATGTAAATATGAAAAGAACAACGATTTATTAGACACCAGTCCAAGTCGACATGTTGGTATTTTACTTATTTCTTTTTTACATTTTCTAAAATATGTGACTCTAATGCCACGTTTAAATAACTTTACATAAATTGTAGAGAAGTAAGTTAGTAACTATAAAAACAACAATTAACGATTTATTAAACACCAGTCCAAGTTGACGTGTTGGTATTTTACTTTTTTTTTCACATTTGCTAATATATGTGAATTTAATGCCACATTTAAATACCTTTACACAAATCATAAAAATGTAACTACAAAAGCAACAATTCCCGATTTATTAGACACCAATCCAAGTTAACGTGTTGGTATTTTACTTTCTGTTTACATTTTTCAAAATAAGTGAATCGATGTTTTTTTAATAAAACAGTTATTTATTTGGTTTATAAAAGCAATTCTAGATTTCTAGATATTTTTTTCGTATTAAAAAAAACCACAAAAATGGCACTTAGATTGATTTGAACGAGTATAGGAAGAACCACGATTTACATCTTTAACCTTTTCACCAAAGTAAGAATTTAAACCTTTAACATTTTGAAAATCCACACGACAAGACATTTCCTTGGAGATAATTATTTAGTTAGTTAGGATGTTAACGAGAACCATCAAACACATAAAACATTAAACGCAGAAAAAGCCAAAGAATAAAGACAAGATCGTATTTACATAGTTATCCTTGTAAACATCAAAACTTCTTTCACCTATTTCCAAAGACGATAGAAACATTTTAAAAATAAATATTTCATAACATGTTATTTCACAACGACGACACAAGAAAATCTCCGTCGCTAAATAACGCGTCCTAAAACACTTATTTTCAAAAAATTTCTAAGACAACACAAGAAAACGAAAATAAAAAAAGAATAGAAAAGAAAAAACCACCAATCACACGCAGCAATCTCCTTCTTGGTCTTCGGGTTCGGGTTTGGGTTTCTTATTCAAGTCGGGTTTCTCCTGAAACCAACACGCCTTCCGCTCGGACCCGGGTGGAAGCGTACCACCGAGATGCACGGACGTACAAGTGGTCTCAGCATCCACCCTCGCCCCCACCTCAATCGCCTTCTTCCTTATAGACGCCGCTGTCATCTCCCCCAAGGCCCCATCGGAGGTCAACAACTCCGGGAAGTTGAGCCTCGCCGTCGGCCCCCGGAGGTAGTACACGGCGGTGTCGTACGCCCTCGCCGCCGCGACCGGCGTACAGTACGACCCCAACCAAATCCTCGATCGCTTATTGGGCTCCCGTATCTCCGCCACCCACTTCCCCCACTTCCTCATACGGATCCCTTTGTACGGCCTCTGATCGTTCTTCATCTTCTCCGGCGAACAATCCATCGATGATCGATGATCGATGATGGATGATGGATAATGGATGTGTGTTTTTGTAAGAGGAAATTAAAGCGGAGATCGATTGGAGCAAATTAAGCACCGACAGGGTATAAAGGTGATGGATGTATATATAATATATAATATATAATATATGAATATGAATTGAAAAGGGTTCAAGTGGAGGCGATGGTTTTTATGGAGGTGGGGATGATTGTTTCAATATTTGGGTCTACTGACAGACAGATGAGGGCTGAGGGTGCGTTGGTGGGGATGAGTGATTTGAGTGAGGTGGGTAATTTATAATCTGATGGCATATTGGCATTGTGCTTTTCAGGTATACGTCTTTTGAGTTTTGTATCACGAGTAATGTGAAAATCAGCAGGCTCGTTGTATTTTTAAATGTGATATACGTGATGATTGTCATAAACGAAAATCATTAATATGATTATTACAATTTACAACCGGGTGTTCATGTAACATAAATCACATAAAATGGTTCGTGTATCACCTATCCCTTGTTGTCATGTATCATTAGTAATGATAATGAGAGGGGTTTGAACTTGTATTGATAATCTCAGTTTTATATTTTCATACTTGATTGTAAAATAATGTTTTGTAATTTAGTTGATAACTGTTTGATAATTGCATGTAAGGCGTCAGGTATATTTATTCATGTTGGTTAAATGAGCTTATGGAGTTGGTTTAAAAACATGTCTAAACGCCATACATCATATTACTACTAAAGCTTGAGTATCAACAACGGGACGTGTTTACGTAATTGTTTGTCGGAAGTATACTAAAAGTACCACCATTTCTGTTCTCCCTTCGGTTATCTATCGGTAAATAAAATTAATAATTCCTACAACTAGTCATTTCTAAAAAGACTTCTGTTAAACTATATAAAGCTTTTCCAACAATTAATTATTCATTTGTAAGCTATAAATAATTCTTAAGATTAGGCCCCTAACCAGATTCTCTTTAGATTTTTCGGGTGTTTGTATGAGGATTTACCGAGATAACTTCATCGGAAATCCGTCATCTGCAAATGACAAGACCAACTGTTGATGTGTAAAACGTTCTACAAATAGTAAATATGGTAAGATTTGGAGAATACTAAGTATGATTAACTAGAAAGTCAAAACAAATAAATATGAGAATACTTGATGTTTATATGCCTACTATTTCGAATTAGTGGCTAAAGTTTAAGGCTTTATACGTTAAGAACATTTGTATAGAAAGTAAAGTTATTGCTTATGGTTGACCTTATGTCAACGTGAGACATCAAACTCCACAGTTGATTTCTATAAGTTAATTTTCAGTGTGGAAGACAAATTTTATAATTTTTACTGATGCCAAAAAGTAATAGTAAGGTATTAAACTGGTTAGTTTATTGTATAATTATCGTAAGATGGTCTAGTAATAATACGTTTTAAAATTTTCTCAAGAGGTTTGTGTTCAAAATTTCTTTAGATAAACATATTTAATAGTCACCATCGTTGCTAATAAAAATCACTCCAAATTGGTTATTAATTAGTTTTCAACAAACAACATTTAAAATTAAAAAATAATTAACGTGAACGATTGATAGACGACTTGATATTATTCATAACTCATATCTTAAAAAATAATCATAACTCATATGTTAAAATTAAAATAATAATTATAATAAAGTGAGCGATGGATACACGACTTGATCTTAACCATAACACTAGCTCCTTTAAAATAATTACAAACCTGATAATCCAAAATTGTTTATATAAACATCATAAAAAATTTTATAACAACTTTTAAGTCGTAGTCATAACGTTCATAGAGCATATCCAAACATCTTTAAGATACATTTTTCTTCAATATAGAGAACAAGATTCACTATATACATAGACACGTATGACGTATGTACATACACATTAAAAGTGAAATCAAAAGAAAAAAATGAAGATAACACTATTAAAAATGAAATCAAAAGAAAAAAATGAAGATAACACTTTGAATTTTGAAGGAAGATATATTTCTTAATGCTTAAACAAATACATCAAACCGTGCTTAGTCGAAAAAATCTAAGTTTCACACAACATGTTTGAAAATCTCATATTGACGAGACAAAAATCAAATAAATTTAAATAACTAAATTAACACCTAAATCCATAAGTCTCATTACTAACAAGATTCTTACAATCAAAGGAAGTCAAATCATGAAAACTTAATGGGAAATCTTGAAATTTAATCTAAGAGCTTAAGAAGAAGAAATTTGAACTTAAGAG
Organism: Flaveria bidentis; assembly: GCA_018326385.1. NCBI lineage: Eukaryota > Viridiplantae > Streptophyta > Magnoliopsida > Asterales > Asteraceae > Flaveria > Flaveria bidentis. The sequence goes on from BJCM01211272.1 coordinate 26,873, forward strand.
TCAGGCAAACCGCCTTATGGCCTTTGTCTAGACATTTGCTTGTTGAGATGTTTTCGTCTATATCTTATTTAGTTGGTTTGAATATAAGTAAGTCGATCTTTGTTAGTAAGTTACAACTCCGTATGTTGTACATAGTGTAATATACGCATTAAAAACCTAATTCCGGACCCATTTTGATGTAATAATTTAACACTTGACGTATAACAACTCATTTGGGGCCAATCAAAGACTTGGTATTACTTTGTAGTTAGTTTTTTTAATGTTTATTATAATGTAATTATAAGAACTAAAGTTAAGGGAAGGTCGGTCGATGGTCGGTGGATGGAAAGATACCAGTTTGTGACCGCACTTAATTAAACTTTGCAATAACCATAAATTAGCATCTAATGTTTTGTTCTTTCCCATGTTGTCTTTGTCATTCCCCAGGGGTAATATTGACCATTACTACATACAATGACAATTTTTAAATAGATTATAAGATTTTGAAGATAATAAGAATCAAGACTCGATCAAATCCGGTTATGTATGATTCTAGATTTTGTTTTCAGTATTCTGAAACAATATTTTCTTTTTAATGATGACAAACATTTTGATACATCCAAATAAAATTAACCATACAATACTAACGTTACGTTCCCGAGTTTAATAAACGAAAGAAGAGAAAAGAAGTGAAAAGAAATTAGCGGTTTGAATGTTCGTTTTGGTTTCACAGGTTTGAATGTTCTGGACCTATGTAATGGAAAAAGCAAACGATATAATCAACAACAATCATGTGTTAACTTAAAACAATTATAAACTCAAGTAAAATATAATAGATTTCATGGCCCAAATTACAGTCTCATTTTGATGCCGTAAATCCTATCATTCAAGTATAAAACGTAAAATCTACCATTTGATAAGGTTTGAATATTCTGAAACTCGTATCAACATAATTTCAAGACAAACTGCGAAACAAAACGATAATCAATTTCATGATTTCAAACCGAATATATAAACAACTCTAGCATGCCAATTTAGTTTCTTGAATACAGTAGTTTTCTAAACCAGTTTACGAAAAAGTTTTGGTCCAATTGATTTCATACAATAAATACATAATCCCATAGTTCTATATTTTCAAAAATAAAACAGCATTAATATTATCGCCTATCAAATAACTTGGAAAATGATTCTAACTAGATTTTTTATCCGTTGCGAGTTAGTGCATTATCGTACCCATCGTAATAAAATTTTAACTACGATATATCCAAGTCGTTTTCGAACTAAATTTATGTCAATACGTACAATAACTCAAATTTATACCGTTGAATGAGAGCATGTATTTAAATTGATTTTTTCCAAACAAATTTAAGTTGAACTACAATCCGTTTCCGATCTCCTCCTTCACCTCTTCCTCTTCAATGGCTTAGCTCCATCGGTTACCTTCATTAGAATTGATGACCTTGCCTCCATCGGTTAGCCTTGGAACATTCAATGGCCTTTGCGTTGACAACTACAGTTTTACTAACCCTAATCGCCTTCATTAAATCATAAGCGACGATTTTACCTCCACATCAATTGCCATCATTCAATCTTGCTCAGATCCACTCCTATTTATAAAGGGCTTTTTTACTTCTTCAAATCTTGGTATGATATGTGTGTATTTCGCTTATTGTTTCCTTCTCTTTCATGTATGGGCAAATTGATTCGGCCATTAGATCTCTACTAAGGTTCGACTTCGTCTCAGCAGCGACGATAGAGGCTTCGTCGGAGCTTGAACCTACAATCTTTCAAACGTTGTTGCCAAGGTTTTATCAAGTAGGTGCAGTTGCTTCCTTTTTTATAGTGTTTGGGTTCATTTTTTAGGTTACTTTGATTTTAATGTTGGATCCTTGTGTTTTTATTCAATCTAGGGCTCTCCTTTAATAGTGTTTGTTTGGGCCAAACTGTCATGTTGTGCTGATCATTGATTCCCTGATCATTGTTCGTAACACTAATAATTGAAGTTGATTCCCAGTAGTATATACAAAGTCATGTTCATTAGGTTGTGAAGAAAATGGAGACAATGGAGATATTGTGAACATTCATTATAATTTAATTTTGATTCAAGTACTGCTAATCTATCTCATTTCTTTCAACTTTTGTATTTAAATCATTTAGTTATTTTATTTTTGGTGTGTTTAACACAAGGACACATTGAAGAAATGCATTCCCTTGATTTAGATGCTTACAGGTTTTCAATTTCATGGGCTAAATTTCTTCCAAGTATTCCATCTAATCTAATCATTCCTTAATGTAGTTAATACATTTCCAACTTTGCTTATATTGTTAATGATCAGGATGAAGGTTTCGTGAAGTTAACGCAGCTGGCAT